>MU674011.1:18282-29563 GCA_026770625.1 Nicotiana glauca | reverse complement strand
AAGACAATAATCAGAAAGCCTTATATCATTTTTATCAGAAACAAAACAAAAGAAAACAGATACATGCATATACAGACAAAATAAAAGAAATCAAAAGAAAGAAAGGAAGAAACATACTTAGCTTTTTTTTTCTTTTTTTTTCCGATAGTCTTGTTTTTGCTTTTTCTTTTTTTAAAAGATCAACTCCGGCGTCCAGGAGGCCTTTTCCGGCCTTTCTTTAATTTTGGGGTCATCAACATACTTTCTTTAATGTTTTGGGGCTTTCCAGTGACTTTTGAGACTTCAGTGCTTCAGAATGGGGTTAAGGATGTCTAGAGGATATTAAAGGGTGATTTTGGAGTGATTTCAGTGAAGTAGTGTTCGCCGGAACTAGGGTTCCGGCGACACTAAATTTAATATTCGAAGGACTCTGGACTTATTCGAGAAAAACGGAATGGAGGGGTGTAAAGAGGAGGTTGAGATGGTCAGGTGGTGTTAAGGGCGTGGTGGTTGGCGTAAAAGACGTCTCCCGCCGGTAGGGTTCCGGCGGGGTTTCTGGGAGAAATTAAGGGCGGCTAGGGTTTGTTAATGGGGAAGAAGAAGTGGAAATGATTTAAAGGGGTGTAACGTTTGGTATATTAAAAGCCTCTTAATGAACTGAGACCGTTGGATCAGATGAATCAACGGCTCAGATTCATTATACCTTGAAACGGCACCGTTTGGGCTTTAATGAAATTGTGACCACGTCCCTTAGATTAAATGAATAAACGGCTTGGATTGACATTACAACATGGCGTCGTTTTCTTTATTAATGGTTGTGTAACATGACCGTTAGATTAAAGCATTTCAACGGCCCAGATCTCTTTATACTTAAACGGGGTCGTTTGATATGGAACTGGGCAGACTGGGTATAATTCCTTTGGGCCTGGGCGGGTGTTATCTAATTGGGCTATTAATTTGATATAATTTGTATTAGCCCAAATTTATTGTATTGATTTTTGTATTATACTTTTCCTTTGTATTTTTGTATTTTCTTTTTCTTTTGTATTTTTTTATATTTTCTTTTTCTTTTTATTAAATTGTTTACACTAATTAATATCTATTTTATGGTAATTTTCAATTAAAACACAAAAATGCTATTTTTTAATTTTTCTTTAATTTGTTTTTTTAAATGAATTAATACTAAAAAATTGTAAAATTAAAAACCCTAATGCATATGCATATATTTTTTTTGTATTTTTTTTAATATAAATTGTTATGCCACTAATTAACACAAAAATGGTATCAATATCAACAAAAATTAAAAATCATTTTGTTTGTATTTTTTAGGAATAATTTTCTTAGGACAAAAATCACGTGCTCACAAACGTTACCTCTTGGGAGTTGTGAGGGGACATCGTATGTGCGGTTCGTCCTCCTTCTCATGTTTGCTAGTTGGTAGAATTTTTGTTAGAAACAATTGTACAAGCATACATGTAGCCGAACACTCCTATTAGAGGTGAATTCTCCTTATTTCTCTAAGGGTGGAGGTACGCCCTCGTTTATCCTTTATATTTGTGAGACTAGCCCTAGTTAGCCAGTTAGTTGTCGGTATGACCATGAGATTGATGGGGCACAGGATTTCAATTGTTAGATTTCAGATGCCGGGTCTTCGTGAGTTGTGGTTTGTCCGAGACTTGGTGAAATTGTGGAAAGAGTTGGATAAGACCTTTGTGAACATCATTGTAGGATATGAGTTATTGACTTTTTTTTCCCCTTGCTGTGTTGTGACCTTAGGATTTGGATTGTGATTCTGCCATCGTTTTGTATCATCGTTTATTATATTCTTGTTGTTACTTGTTATATTTATCCCTTATTGTGAATTGTAGCATTGTTGGTCGTTCATGCATTCTTTACATATTCATATGTCGTTACCATAATTTCTATGATTATACTGTTTATCGACCGGTAGGTGCATTGACTGTTTCTCGTCACTACTCCACCGAGGTTAGTCTTGATACTTACTGGTCACCGCCGTAGTGTGCTCATACTACTCTTCTGCACATTTTTGTTGTGCATATACAAGTACTCCCGTTCAGTTCTGTCAGCCTTGGAAGGAGGCGTATTGGTAGAGACTTCAAGGTATATCTGCTACGTCCGCAGACCGAGGAGTCCCTTTCCAGCTTTTCTGTAATAAGTATAGTTCTTCCAGCATTTTCTCCTTGTATAGATATTCTTGAGTCAGAGCCTCTAATGTATCCCTTAGCTTGTAATTTGTGAGTTTCCGGGTTTTGGGAAGTTTTTTAGCTTTGAGAATTGTTGTGGTATGTGTCGAGCGGCACCTTAAACCCTGTTTGTTTTACCAGTTCAGTTTTATTTATTTTCTTCCGCAAATTTTGGTTTATCTTCCGCATTGTTAGGCTTACCTAGTCATAGGGACTAGGTGCCATCACGACATGTTCATGGAGGGTGAACTAGGGTCGTGACAGGTCGCCTCAAACAATGCAGCTCACCTAGTCCCAGAATCATCCGCGCTGCTACGTCCAGCAGGCCGCTAGAGGTATATATATACTTGTACAATAAAAATGCACATAAGTGTAGTATGAGTACGTAATCAACGTATACTCAATGAGTATCCCGCCTAATCTCGAAGAAGTAGAGACGAAATGGCCAACTTCGACACTTACTAGAGGTCAACTAACAATATTCTAGAAATGTGAGTGAAATCATGGATTTATATAGTAGTTTTAATTCGCGAAGCCAGAAAACAGTTAAACACCTTCAACAAATAATCAGGGGCTTTCACGGTTTATTCTTTATTATTTCATTAGTTTATATCAAGCTACAAAGGGTAAATTTCACGTTTAAAAATCCTCAAGCGACAAATAACATGCGCAAATCACACCGAGGCGATGGCCCGATCCAACAAGAATGTAAACTGTGCACTGCCGAGGGTCGAACGGCCCGAACCATAGATGTACCTGTTTAATCTGCCAAGGCGTTCGGCCCGTTCCATAAATAAACACATACCTGCTCGGGAATCATGCATGCGACGCAGGTACACATAAGGATACATGCTCAATCAGTCAATTAAGAACTTATCAGGGATTATTTATCTAAATAAAACCAATTTTCCTTTAACAAATTTTAAGAAATGACGTTTAATCCTTTTAGAAATTTACTTACTGATTCAATGTGAATTAAACAATTCAAGCTATCCATGGGTTCACAAATAATCCAAATATAACATGGTTTTGGATCCTATCTATACGGACAATAGCATAATAGTAGCTACGCAAGGACTCTCGTCACCTCGTGCGTACGTAGCCCCCACAAATAGGAGCACATAATCAATTATTTCACCTATGGGGACAATTCCCTCTTACAAGGTTAGAAAGGAGACTCACCTCGCTCCGAAGACTCATAACCGGCACTCTACATTCTTCCGAAGCCTCGAACCAACGCATAATGCTCCAAAACTAACCAATGGTCATACAAATCCATTAATATATGCTCAATTAAACTTTACAACCCAATTTGTAATAATTCCTAACCCCGAACGAAAAGTTGACAAAAATGCCCTCGGGCCCACGTGCCCGGAATCCAAAATGTTTCGAAGATAAACTTTGCTCATGACCTTAGGAACTCAAATATATAATTTCCTCTAAATTCCCTACTCAATATCGTGGTTAAATTCCAAGAATAGAATTTCTAGGTCTTCCTACCAAAACCCCAACTATTTCTACAAAATTTCATGCTTAAATCCGTACACATTTGATGTATTTAACTCAAGATAGGTGGGGATGACTTACCTTATCATTGATGATGAAAACCCTCTCTTAAAGCTCCCCAAAAATCGCCCAAGCCATGAAAAATATGAGAGAAATGGCCAAATATTCGATTTTAAAACAACCATTATGCCCCTGCTATTTCCGCTTCTGCGGAATTATTTCCGCTTATGCGGTTCTGCTTTTGCGGTCAAAAATTCCGCTTTTGCGGTCTTGGGCTCCAGCCCAATTTCTGCTTCTGCGGACGGCCCACCGCATATGCGGTTCTGCTTTTGCTGATCTTGGGCCGCTTCTGTGGTCCTGGGCTGCTCCACCTCCAGCCGCTTCTGTGGCTTCTTCTTCGCTTCTGCGGGGATGCTTCTGCTGTCCCAAATCCAAAGAAGCGGAAATATCATAAGCAGTAGCCCCAACCCCCTCTTCAAACTCCGGACTCGATCCGTTAACCACCCGAAATCTACCCGAGGCCCCCTGGACCTCAACCAAACCTTCCAACCAATCCCAAAACATGTTACGAACTTGCTCGAGGTCTCAAATCATGTCAAACAACGCTAAAACCATGAATTACACCCCGATTCAAGCTTTATGAACTTTGAACTTTCCAACTTCTACTTCCGATGTTTAAACCTATCAGATCATGTCCGATTGACCTCAAATTTTGCACACAAGTCATATTTGATATTACGGACCTACTCCAATTTTCGGAACTAGATTCCGACCCGATATCAAAAATTCCACTTCCGGTCAAACTTCTAAAAAACCTTCAAATTTCTATCTTATAGCCAAATGGCTTCAAAATGACTTACGAACCTTCGAATTCACTTCCGATCGTGCTCCCAACTCCAGAATCACCATATGGAGCTACTCCCAATCTCGAAATTCCAAACGGACATCGATAACACTGAAATGCACTTCAAACCAAACTTACAAAAAATTTTCCAAAATGCCAACTTCCACAATAGGCGCCAAAACGCTCCAGGGTCATCCAAAACCGATCCGGGCATACGCCCAAGTCCAAAATCATCATACGAACCTGCTGAGACCTTCAAATCTTGATTCCGAGGTTGTTTACTCAAAATTCCAATCTTAGCCATTTTCTCCAACTTAAGGCTTCTAAAATGAGAATTTTCTTTTAAATTTAACTCTGATCTTTCTGAATTTCAATTCTGACCATGCGTACAAGTCACAATACCTGAAATGAAGCTGCTCATAGTCTCAGATTGCTGAACGACACGCTAGGGCTCAAAACAACCGGTCGGGTCATTACATTCATGATCTATAGAATACCTTGATGTTTGTCTTCCACTATGGTTTCCCCAAGCTGCATGCCTTTGTCGATATCAGCATTTCCGGCTTCATTCAATTGTGCACCAACATCAAGGAGCATTGGAGTATTCTCTGGAAGGTTTTTCTCAACTCTATCTTCATTCAATTCAGCATCATCAGAGACTTTTTGAGTTATATCAATTGAAGCATAACTATTTCCAACTCTCGTTGCATATTCATAAAGAAAGGGGGANATATATATATATATATATATATATATATATATATATATACACACACACACACACTTGTAGTGAAAATTTCCTATGTATCTTCACCTACAGTTTCCTGGCAAATAGCTAGTGCTTCTGCAAACCGATCGTCTTTCCCAATAGTGATAGACACATCACTCGCTATCAGTTCTAAAGTACCAATAGGTGCTTGATCTCCATCGCCAAACAAATTGCCTTTTGCAATATCGCTTACCAAAGCACAACTTGCTGCATGTTTTTCAGTAGCAACAACTTGATCATCTGTACCTTTCTCAATTGATAACTCTTCATCATTTCCATTTTTACTCAGTATATAAACACTAGATTGTTCCTCTCCAACTTGTTGTTGAACATGTCCATCGCCTTCAACAGCTTCTTCCTCACGTGTAGCATTAACATCTGCGACTTTATGCGATGCATCATGTGAGCACGTGATTTTTTTCCTATAGGAATTACTCCCATAAAACTCTAAGAAATAGTTTTTTCCCCATTATTTGCAATTTTGTAAATTTTTCGTAGGATTTTGTTAATTATTTATATTGGTCTATGCATGTTTATTTTATTTAAATCATGAAAAATACAAAAAAAATACCCTACATTGAATTTGGGATTTATTTTTATATTTTTAGGTTAATTAGTAAATTAGTTGTCTTATTAAAGATAAAATCACAAAAATGGCTTATGTGTGCATTTTTAACCTTTTAGATTTAAATTAGTAATTTTCTTTTTAGGAGTAATTAATTTGTTGTAAATATTTTGTTAGATAATTAGCTTAATTGTGTAAGTTAATTTAATTCAAAGATTTAATCTAGGTTTTAATTAATTAAAAAAGGAAAAGAAAAACAAATGGAAAAAAAGAAAGGAAAGGAGAAATAGGGCTGTTGTAACGAACAAATGCAGAAGCCCAATCTCTGGTTTTAATCCAATCCGCCCAGGCCCAAACCCCAAACCCGATCTAGCCCTATCCTAACCAAAACGACGATGTTCCCTCCCACTCCCATCTCAACCATTGGATCACATTGATCAAACGGACCGGAACTGGATGCCCATTATATATATATGTGTCTGAAAAAAGCCCTACCCTCCCCCCCAAAATCAACCCCCCTCACTTTATCTCCTCACTGAGGTTCTCTCTATGAATCTTAGACCTACCGCCCTAAATTCCTCCACCATCTCTACCGGCGACGGACCACCCAATCAACCCTAAATTCTTCCTCCACAATCCCCACACCCCACGAAAATATAAATCTAACACGAATATCCCCAAAATTCCCACCCTTTCCTCCAAATCCCAAATATGATGCCAAATTCAGAACCCTAATATTCTCTCTTTTCAGAGTTCAAGCAGTTTTCAGGGTCAATAATGGGTCGAAACTTATGCCAGTCGACTGTTCTCCTTGAGAACGAGTGATTAGCATCGATTTTGATTCGTTTCGAAGCCCAACGGTCCCATGCAAGACCAAAGACCGGCAATTTCATCAAGCGATGTTATTCATCAAATCATTCAGGTATTTCTGGTAAAACAGTATATGCTTCTCCTTTTTGGTATGTCCGTGTCTTCTTTTCCCATATCTCGTTAGTCCCTCTTTAACTTTGTTTTACTTGCCTCTTGATTCTGGTTTCATTTTTTACCACTCGTTGTTATTTGTTTCTGCTATGTGTTGTTCAAGTTAGTAGGTCGATTTCTTTTGTTTTCTTTGATTAAATTAGAGTTCTGTTGGGTTGTTTAAATGGTGCCAATATGCCCAGTTTTACTATGTTATTAGGCTCCCTTTTTTCTCTTCTCTTTCCCTCTTTAGCCAATCATAGTCTGAATTAATCAGTGGTGTTGGGTTTATCACTTTTAGGTTCTAATGGGTTAAGTTCATGTTACGGTTAATTTGAGCCCTTTTGGTTTTATTTGATTTGTTCATTGCTTTACTGATTCGAGGCCATCTTTTGGGCTTGTGGTAAGGCAAACCTGGGCATGGGAAGCCCACTCATTTGGGCCAGGTTTGGGAATTAGGTGGCCTGCATTAGTTTAGGTTAGGAGGGTTAATAACAAGAGTTCAAAGGGTAGTTTAGGGAAATTAGGAAGAAGAAATCTTGCTTAACTAACTAGGAAGGTTCCAGGAGGGTGGGAATTGAGTTGTTTTAACAAACATGTTCAAAATGCAAGGGCTGAACTAAATAGATAAAATTTGGGGAAAGGGTAGATGGTAAGTTTTAAAATTAACTACTGTTGCCCTAAAACCCCTCTATAAAGGTCCCATTTTGCTTGATTTTGAAAGCAGAGATTAGAGGTCTAAAAACATAGAAACGGCTGAAATATTTCCAGCCTCATTTTCTCTGCATTAAACCTTTGAAAAAGCCTTCACACTTTAAAAATACAAAAGTCTCTGATTCATTTTTGGGTCGAAAATTACTGGGAATTGATCTTTAATTTCACTGTTAGCAGTAGTTAAAGAGTTTTAAAGGTTTTCTGAACTATTTTGTATTCAAAATGGTCTAAGGAAGCTAAGTTTGTTGTGTTGATCTGCTGAAGTGCACTTTTCTGCTGCTGTTGATTCCTTCACTTTTCTTTTGCTCCAATTTTCCCAGGTACTTCTTGGACCCCATTAACGTGTCAAGTGCAAAGAAATCTGAAGCTAAGTAATCAAGATGGAATTTATGATACATATTGTTTATTGAATGATGTTCCTATGTTCTTAAGATCATGCAATTCTGTAGTAGTTTAGTCTCTCTTGATGTGGTTATTTGTTCAGTTATGTTATTGGTTTGAACCTTGCTTGTAAGTTTAGATAGGCACTCTAATTCAGCTTATTGGTGATGTGAATTGATTAAAGCTCTGTTTGTACGTGTGGACTGTTGGATTTACTGCAGCATAGGATTAAGTTGGACTAAATATTTTCTTTTGGATCTATTTAAGTCTGTTGAAATCAGTATGGTATTTGGGGACTTAGCTTGAATTGCTAAATTATATGTATGTGTTTGAATGAGAACCTTTCGTTGGAGTCCAATGTTACCTAGAGTCAGAATGAGTACATGATTAATTCATATTTAGCATGTAATTGATAATTTGTAGTAACTATGTGTTTGATGCTCAAAAGAAAAATGGTTGTGTTCAATAGGCTTAAAAGTCTAAGAGTTTTCTTTTAGGACTATTGGGCCTAATGCGGTCCCAAAGAAGTTAATCCATGGTTGTATATTTTCGCTCTGTTATGGGCTCGATTCAGGACCCAATAGCATTCAGCATCTTTTGTTTCTTAAATGTTGCTTGATTCAATAAGGATTTTGACAGAAAGTTCAGTTCGCAATTTTGATTCAATTTTTGATTTCAGTAAGCCTTGCTAATATGTGTGCATGTCTTTTCTTGAAATTTTGGGAACTGGGTTCAATGCTATCCCAATTGAGAAAATGACTCATTCATTTGGGCTGACCTTTTACCTGCTCATTCTCGTGGGCTAAGTGTTAGCCCAAGTTCCCAATACTTGCCTTTAATTGCCTTGTTAATTATGTAACAATTTGTCCCATGCAAATATTAATGTTCTTTAGGTTTAATTAAGTGCCTAATAGATTGAGGTGTGCCATTTTTAACTATATCATCCATGGCCCTCATGAAACTAAATCAATAAATCACTTTAAGAGAAAATTTGAGGCATGCCATAAGCAATTCAAATTATCTATGGCCTCATGAGTGTTATAATTTAGATATTAAAAAAATGAATTTCGTAGTTTGCTTTAGGCGCGTTAATTATATAATTATCACAGTTATTACTAAAACTCGGGGGTGTATTTCATGTGACTTGGTTCTAATCTCTAACAAGGTTAAATATAACGTATCGTGATTCACGAGTGCATCTCATGTAGCGCGGCTTGTGATGTGTTTTAAATAAGCTTGAATTAATTCTTTAAATAGTTAAAAGCGGTTTTCAAAGTATTAAAATCCACATAAGTTTAAAAATGTTTAAAATCAGATAATTAGGCCAATAATAATAGTTGAGCGACCGTGCTAAAACTACAGAACCCGGGAATGCTTAACACCTTCTCTCAGATTAACAGAATTCCTTACCCGGATTTCTATATTCGCAGACTATAAAATAGAGTCAATCATTCCTCGATTCGGGATTTGAACCGGTGACTTAAAACACCATAAATTATCCCAAGTGGCGACTCTGAATTTTAAATAAATAATCCCGTTTCGATTGTCACTTAAATTGAAAAAAACTCCCTTATACCCCTTTTGGGGGTAGGTAAAAGGAGGTGTGACACATCATGCATGTTCTTCAGTATCAACAGCTTGATTATATGCACCTTGCTTGCTTGCAATATTCTCAGTTGATAAATGCTCACCATTTCCATCTGTGCTCAGTCTATCAACACTAGAACGTTGCTCTTCAACTTGTTGTTGAACATTTTGATCGCCTTCAAAAGTTGCTTCCTCACGTGTAGCATTTACATCTGCGACTTTATGCGATGCATCATCAACAATATTAATATATGATAGATGTTCGTAACAGTCATTCAAACTATCATATTGTCGATAGTTACTCAAACCAAAATTGCCATCGTCCAATCCATTTGATTTGTCGACAATCTTAAACAACTGTTCAAACTTCTCATCAAAATATTCCTAGAAAAAAATTACTAACAATGATTAATCTGAATAACATTAGCATAAATAAAAAGACTTCTCTATAAATTAGCTTACCTTCACTTTTCCAAAAATTGCATCCACAATAGCACATCGCACATCCTATTTAAACTTATCGAAAACTTCTTTCACGATTATAACGACCCGACCGGTCGTTTTGAGTACCAGCGCTCCGTTCAGCAGTCGGAGGCCATGAACAGCTTCATTTCAGGTATTATGACTTGTACGCGTGGTCAGAATTTGATTTCGAGAAATTCGGAGTTGATTTGGGAAGAGAATTCTCATTTCGGAAGCTTAAAGTTGAAAGAATGAACTAGGATTGGAATTTTGAGTAAACGACCTCCGAATTGGGATCCGAAGGTTCCAGCAAGTTCGTATGATGATTTTGGACTTGGTCGTATGCTCGGATTGGGTTTTGGATAACCCGGGAGCGTTTTGGCGCATATTGTGGAAGTTAGCATTTTAGAAGAAATTTCATAAGTTTGGTTTGAAGTGCATATCGGTGTTATCAACGTCTGTTTGGAATTCCGAGACTATGAATAGCTCCGTATAGTGATTCTGGAGTTAGGGGCGCGATCGAAAGTGAATTCAGAGGTCCGTAGACCATTTTGAAGCCATTTGGCTAAAGATAGAAATTTGAAGGTTTTTGAAGAGTTTGACCGGGGGGTTGACTTTTTGATATCGAGGTCGGAATCAAATTCTGGAAGTTGGAGTTGGTCCATAATGTCAAATATGACTTGTGTGCAAAATTTGAAGTCAATCGGACGTGATTTGATAGGTTTCGGCATCGGAAATAGAAGTTGGAAATCTTAAAGTTCATAAACTTGAATTTGGGGTGTAATTCGTGATTTTAGCGTTGTTTGATGTGATTTGAAGCCTCGAGCAAGTCCGGAATGTGTTTTGGAATTTGTTGGTATGTTTGGTTGGGGTCCCGGGGGCCTCGGGTGGAATCCGGGAGGTTAACGGATCAAAATTTGGATATTTGAAAAGGGGCATCTGCTGCTTCTGTCAAAACCACTTCTGCGGCTCTTGGATCGCAGAAGCGGTCCTGTGATCACGGAAGCGGAAGGGGCCAGGCCCAAGGGAAACCGCAGAAGCAGACCCCAAGACCGCAGAAGCGGTAGGCCCAAACCGCAGAAGCGGTGGGTAAGACCGCAGAAGCGGAAAAACCTGGGGTCGTTTGGAACCGCAGAAGCGGATTTTTGTCCGCATAAGCGGGACCGCAGAAGCGGTCCCAGGACCGCAAAAGCGAAAATCGTCTGGGGCAGAATGTTTTAAAAATCCGATTTGGGCTCATTTCATTTTATTGTTCTTCCATAGGAGCGATTTTTGGAGCAGCTTTGAGCGTCATTTTCGTCATCAAGCAT
>MU674011.1:0-10199 GCA_026770625.1 Nicotiana glauca | reverse complement strand
GTATTTAAAAAGGATTTTTAAATAGGTAATCTAATTGGCTGGCCTGACAGCGGTGTCCGGCGCCACCACGACCCTTAGTGGATTTTTGGGTCGTGACAACGATCGTGCTTCTTTCTTTTTCTGCTTGCCTTTGAACCTCCATCGTTACCCTCTAGTATAGAGACACACAAAAAAAATTAGATTTAAAAGAATGCTGAATTTCAACAAATACATAACACAACTTCAGCTATTATGATGCTGAAGTTTATCACAAACAGAATAAAACTTCAGATTAAAAACATGTTGTAGTTTTAACAAAAACACAACTAAAAAACTTCAGCTCAAAACTTACAGAACATATTATGTCGAGTAATTAATTCTCATCAAAATCTGTTGTAGAACGGTTACAACGACTCTGGGTACGAGATGATTCACCAATAACAGGAGTTCGATTCGCTTCTTTTGATCGACTCTGACTACGTGATGATTCGCCAATAACAGGAGTTTGATTTTCTTCTTTTGATTCACTTATACTACGTGGTGATTCACCAGTTGAAGGAACCGCATTAAGTACCTTTGAACGAATCTGGATGCATGGTAATTGTCCAATTAAAGGCATTGAATTCAATTCCTCTTCCATATGAATTATATCCAATACCCTAAAGTTGCGATAATTCTGTTTAATACAAAAACGTACATTATAAGGGGGAAAACTAATACATCAACATATTAACACAAAGAGAAAAAAAATTAACTTGCATCATGACTACTGAAGAAATCAAAAAGTTTGTTATATTTAGGCTCTCCCATACATAGATAACGTAACATCCTGGGAACTTGAGGGGTATCAAGGTACTCATCCTCTCTTATATACTTCTCCTGAATATCTGAAAAGCGCTCATAGAACCAAGCACATAACAGTATGGAAATCCACCAACTTTATATTCAGTTGAATGAAATTTGTTCTGCTTGTCCAATGCCTATTTCAGTGAGTAAATGAGCTTCTCATAAGTCACATTACCCCATGGATATTCAACACAAACCTTATCATCTTCAACAATAGCTGCATACTCCTCCAGCACAGATGAATCAGTCTTTTTCCCAAACAAAATAGACTCTACAACAAGAATTTACATAAGCTTCACAGCATCATCATCATCACTCTCGCATGCATGACTATGATTCACAGCATTCTTTGAAATTTTATTCTGAGCCATAAAACCTCGATATCCTTCAAGGTCATACCTTGGACTTACCAAAATAGAGCTTCAGAATATTGCTCTCTTGATTAATTGGTTTTTCAACATTATGTGTTGTGATCTGCAAACCACACATAATGTGAAAGTCTTCAAGGGTGAAGGAAACATCATGGCCAAAAATCTTGAAACTAATGGAGTCTCGATCATTGATCAATATTCGAGAAAGACACAAATAATGAACCAACTTTATGTTGCATTTGAAATTTTTCATAGCCATAATATATCGAAATGTACCGTTATTACGCTTATCCTGTTGTGTAGGAGTTAAGAAACTTGCAATTAAACTCTTCAAATCGTGGTTCCCCTTTTAATAACCCTTACAGTTAAACCAATCTCGAAACTTAAAATATCTTTGCCATGGTCTTGTAGGTGCAGCAGTAGGGACATAAGGACCTGGGATTATTATAGGTTGTTTAGGTGCCTTAGGTGCATTAGTTGTTTGAGCTGCTTTAGGATCTTTAGATGCCATCTGTTCAAAAAAACGTAAAAGATACAAAAAATAATATCAGGACATTATCAAAAAAATCAGTTAAAACTTCAACTCTAAGAAGGCTGAAGTTCGCTAGTTACAAACAAAAACTTCAGCTCTAGAGCTAAAGTTCGACAGTTACAAAATAAAAACTTTAGCTCTAGAGCTGAAGTTTGCCAGTTACGAAAACAAAAACTGCAGCTCTAGAGCTGAAGTTCGCCAGTTACAAAATAAAAACTTTAGCTCTAGTGCTGAAATTCACCAGTTAGAAAAACAAAAACTTCAGCTCCTAAAGCTGAAGTTCACCAGTTACAAAACAAAACATTCAGCAAAAAATATGTTGTAGTTTTTACTAAAAATAAAACACAAATTCAAATCCAAAAATAATGTTGAAGTTCATAAAAAATATATATAAAAAAAAAATACAAAACATGAAACAAAACTCCAGCTACTATCTAAGGTATCATTGAAGTATTATAAACTTCACACTATAATAGTATCATCTATTTAACTCTCAAATTTTTTAAAAATTTCGACGTCTAATTACCGAAGAACTTATAGAATTTTCATCAACAACACAAACACACGTTCAAAAAACCTAAAAACACAATCGTAAAAGTAAAACTAATGCAATCAAATTAAACTCTAAGAAATTATCTTATCATAAATACGTGACTATCAAAATCAAAATCAGAAATTAAATCGTAAAAATTAATAATAAAATAAAACCAAAAAAGTTAATGCAATGTACTTGTGATTAAATCGTAATTTTATTGGGGAACAATAACAACGACGACTAACAGTTAAAAAATTAAAAACAACGATAAAAACCATTTGATTTCAGAGAAGAACAAATCAAAATAATGCGAATAACGGGAGAGAGAGATAGAGATAGAGATAGAGACAGTAGAGGACTAGCATATAATTGGAGACAAAATAGTCTTTTAATAAAGAAGGGTAAAATATTCTTTTTAAAAAACTTTTAATAAAAAAATGAGTACGGGTGCAAAAAGAAAAATAAAGCGGTTACAGGTTAAAAGGGCACATAAATAGAGCGCCCATGCAATTTTTACGCATATGTGCATGACATGGTAAGTGCGGATAGAGTTCAAATTTCATACGCTATTTACACAATCATATCACTTGTTAGGTAATTACACGTGAACCTCTTAGATAATCAATCCCTTTTATATGTTGGGAAGAAAAATTAATTTTCACTAATTAACAAACTTATCTTGAAAGTCTCTTAAAATTCATTTTGTAAACCTTATCCATGGATAGAGGATATCATAAATTATACTCCCTCCGTTCCAATTTATGTGAATCCGTTTGATTGGGTACGGAGTTTAAGAAAAAAATGAAGATTTTTGGAATTTGTGGTCCTAAACAAGTAAAATGGGGCCCAGAGTATTTGTGTGGTTATAAAAGCTTTTGATTAAGGGTAGAGTTGTAAGTTTAACCTGAATTGTTACCAAATTTAGAATGGTTCATTCTTTTTGGAACAGACCAAAAAAGAAATAGGTTCACATAAAGTGGAACAGAGGGAGTAGTAATTCACAAATTAATGCCTAGAACCTATAAAAGGGATATTAATGCTTTATGTTGTACTTTCGCGTTATAATCTCGGCAGTTGTGTGCATGTTTAAATTGAGGTGACGCTATATTTAAAGCGACTAGATCAGAAATTGGTTAGTGACAAACTTATAGGGCATGAACTTTAAATTTGTAAAAATTATACGGGGTGTCTTATTTGATTGCTCCCATTTAACTTATATTCATTTTTTAAATTTTTTTAAATTTTTTAAGCAACTTCAGACATCTTTCTCCTCCTCCTCCTTCATTCTTCTTCTTCTTCTTCTTCTTCGGGTGACAATGATTTTATATGGTGATTGTGAATATATTTTAATATAGTTTATGATGTTTTACAATGGTGAACTGTTATGACATTTTATTTTTTACTATTGCTTATGGTTTCTTCTTCTTCTTTTTTCTTAATTGCAAAATGGTTTCATTCGATTTATTGTTGGTTTGACAAATTGATGATTGGAGTTTGTTCCCCATGATATTTGGAAGCTATGTTTTCAAATTCGAGCTCATTTGGAGTAGATTTAGGTATTAAATCGTATATTGAATTGTTATAATTCGAAGAATAAATTTTTATTTCTAGCAATTTTCACTTCAGATTTATTGGTCTTAACTGAATGAAAACGTTTATTGCACTTTAGACTTTTTGACCTTAAGTGCATCTGAAGTGCAAATTTTTACTTCAGACTTATTGGCCTTAATTGAATGAAAACGTTTGTTGCACTTCAAACTTTTTGGTCTTAAATGCATCTGAAGTGTAATTTTTCACTTCAAACTTATTAGCCTTAAGTGCATCTGAAGTGCAATTTTTCACTTTAGACTTATTAGCCTTAAGTACATGTAACCATTGGTTGCACTTCAGACCTATTTACCTTAATTGCGTTTAAAGTTAATCGTAAAGTGAGTACGCTTATAAATTTTTTGCAAAATGTGTATAGGTTCATTTTGTGATCCCAAAACCGATTAATGATGCAAAAGCCCCTTTAAATTTGTAGGACGGTGGAAGCACATGTTTTGTTCATTAATATTGGTGTATTGAGTTGACACGTAGAAAATAGATTTATCTCCATACCTTAAATTAGGAGCTTCAATACTTTATAGAGTGGTGGTCACTATGAAATAGGACAGGGGTCTATATATAAAATAGCATGTCGAATAGAGTATATGTTTATATATATAATATACAACTGTTACATAATAATCGATTATTTTTAATTTAAATGATTTGGTGAAAAGCTATTTAGATTAATTCTTCTTAATGAATGAAGATATGCTTTTTTGAATAAGCTTTAATGATGATAAATAAGAACAATATTATCACCAGTTCAGCACGAATTGTAATTAAAAGGTGTGGATACTACCTTCCAAGGACGTTATAGCTAGTTTTCGATGTTGTTTAAGTATGTACTTCGATTTTATCAAGTTACAACACACGTAAAATCTTTTAACATTATTATTTTCTCGGCACATGAATTATACGTGTATGCCAATTCATATAATACATAATTTGTAAAATAATATTAATATTAATTAAATTTAGAATAAGTAATTATACATAAATGAAGAAATTACAATTTTTATGAATAATAAATGTGGATCGGCATGACTTATTGTCGAGGTTAATATATTTTCACAAGAAAAATACAAAATTGATGAACTTACAAGGTATATCAAACAAATTAACTTTTGGTTCTTCACTCAAATAACAGCAATTCAAGAATCTTGATTTTTAGGTGATCTGATTTTATGGATACATTTTATGTATAGTTTTAATGTTTTAATTCCTAAATATTAACCAAACACTAAGATAAATTCCATGAAGAGCTGATAGCATTAATGTATAATTTAAAAGGAAAAAAAAACAAATACTAGTAAAAATATTCCTCTAGGATTATCATAATTCTTCATAGGTGGGAAGATAGGGACAACCTTGTGGGCATTGATGCAACTTCATCTACCGAAAATGGAATGTTTCTATTCTTAGACAACCTCGCCCAATGCAGGCCAAATGCAACATACCCACGTGAAATATTAAAGACCTAAAGCCAATATCTCTATTTTGAACCATACATTTCGTGGCCATGTTACTAGCTAGAAAAATTCAAGAGGCCCCTCCTCCACCTAACCACCACCGGAAGCCCGCCTCTCACGGTGGCCGTCAGCCCCGGATCGAACCGGAGATCACCGCTGGCCGCCGCGGCCCGAACATCGAAGTGTTGTAACATAGAAGCCACTACACACTTCATTTCCATTAGTGCCATTTCCTTGCCTAAACAAACCCTAACTCCACCTTGAAAAACAGGGTATTTAAAAGGACTTTCTTGCAAAAATGTACCATTTTTTAGCCAACGTTCTGGCTTGAAATCCATATAATCTTGGCCCCATATATTTTCCATCCTTCCCATTGCATACACATGGTACGTCACCCTTGCATTTTTAGCCACAAATGTGCCATCTGGTAATGCATCATTTTCACTAGCAAATTTTGAATCAAATTGCACTGGTGGATATAGCCTCATGCTCTCATGAATCACTGCATTCAAATAATGCATTTGATTTATTTGTTCAAATGTCAAGAGATCTTGATCTTGTTGCATAACTTGACTCAATTCCTCCCGGATTCTTAATTCAACATCAGGGTGAGTCGTTAACAGCCAGAATATGCTTGTTAATGCAGAGGCCACAGTGTCACGCCCCGCCAAAATAAAACTTATCACAATGTCTCTTAAATATTTTTCATTTTCAATAATGCCCATGAATCTTGATAAAAGATCTTGATGATTAGAATAGCCCAATTTTCTTTTTTGCCTTATGACTTCCTTTGCAAGAACATCAATATTTTCAATGGCTTTCCTTAATTTTCTCTCTGTTCCAATATCCAAAAGCCTTTTAATGTTCCAAATAAGTGGTGATGCTGCCAATGCCCTCTCTGCTGATAATTTTGTTGCCAAGTCAAAAGATAGAGCAAAATGAGAAAGGGGAAGAGATAGCTCAAGACAACCAGGGTCTAAACCAAAAGAAAATTTACATATATTATCAAAAGAAAATCTTCTAAAAACATCTTGTAAATCCAAACTTGTCCCTTTAAAATCTTCTTGAGCTATAGAGGATAAAAGTGGTAAAAGCCTAAATTTGATCTCATTTTTCACATTGTTAAATGCATATGACCTAATGGATATACTACCAAGTTCATTACTAGCCATTTTTCTTTGAAATGTCCATAAATTTCCATCTACATTGAAAATTCCATCCCCTAAAAGATCACCAAGAATCATTGAAAATGGCTTGCCTTTAGGGTAATTCAAGAACTTGGTTTTAAGCATGTACTCAACATTTCTTGGATTGGATGTGATTATGTTACCTAAAACATGGATATGAATAGTTTGAGATGGCGAATTTCGGAGAAGATGAGCATACCAATCAACAAGATTAGTGAACTCTTTTCTCCAACTAGATGTTATGTAACAATGGCAAATGTCACAAGTGCACCAAAACTTGTGTCTTAAGAAGAAGAGCAAAAGAGAGAAAATAGAGAAGGCAATGGCAAAAGAGAAGAGAAAATAGCCTATAGAAACTTGCAAAAACTGCAATAAAGGGTATACTTGTGACTCCATTGTTAGAGGAAAGAAAACTTTCGTTCATAGATTGGACATAGAGAGAAGAGAGAAAAAGACTATGAACAAAAAGAAAACATGAATTGGAGTGGTGGGCTAAGTGCATTGCATTACATTTCTTATATAATAGTTTTTAGGCTATTGTAGCACATGAAAGATGAGGGCATGTGCTATTTGGCAGCCAATTAAAGCCAGAGAAAGAATTCTGAGCTGTATATGATTGCAAATATCTAAGGCCATCACTTTCATATACTTTTTTCTATCTAGTACAAAACTAAAAGTAAAGAATTTATATACTTGTGTTGACATGTTTAAAGATTTCAAAGGAGGCAGTGGTACATATGTCTGTCAATGTTCTCCTTTTTACCTCCGTTGGATGATAATACCCTTTCTTCGTTTCCCACCTAACGCACATTACTCACTTTGGGACCGAATTAATTTGATTAGGCATCGCATAAGGCTCATTAAAATGGAGACGCTCTATTTCAGATTATTTTTTCAAGACCCGAATTCGAAACTTTTGGATAAAGGTGGAGAGTTGCTAATTTTTCCCTCCGTTGGATGATAATACCCTTTTTTCGTTTCCCACCTAACGTATAACACTCGCTTTGGGACCGAACTAATTCGAATAGGCATCACATAAGGCTCATTAAAGTGGAGGCGCCTTTTTCAAATTATTTTTTTCAAGACTCGAATTCAAAACTTTTGGATAAAGGTGGAGAAATGCTAATTTATCCCTCCACCTTTAACAACTTTAAGTAAAGAATAAGTTCAATAGATTGTGAATGAATGTACACGTAAATTGAGTGGGGAATTTATAGCCTAAATTTAACGTTCACATAACCGTTCCTGCTTCCGCATGTCGCTCCAAGTAGTTAGTAACCGCCGAAATACTCATCCGTTACGGGTGACAAATCGGACGTAATGGGCATAGGTGAATCCCTTGCATTACGGAAGCGATTGAGGATTGAGTTAAGTTTCGGATCATGACTTCATTAGTAAGTCTCTAAAGACAGAGATATGGCGCTTATTCGTCCGGGCAGGGGTTATCGAACTATAAGTAATTCTTGTGAATATCGAATTCTGCCGCTATCCCGTTCCTGGGATAAAACTTATCCCAAATGATGGTATTTTTTTTTATTGGCTTCATCCCGAACGTCCCATTGTCCCATTACTGATGAGAAAATATGTTCGGAAAGACATATTTATTAAATAATAAAAGCGGCAGTCACTACACGATTTACCTACGTGTCTAAGCCGAAATTTTTACTAATACACAAATGATTAGGAATTGCAAGTAATATGTTTGGTTTAAAATCCTCACTATTACTTAACGAATCGCGCACGCAATTTATCCTTTCTATTATGGGTAGGACTTAGTGAATAACCACCCTACTTCCTGGTCATACCTTTTTGCGCCAAAGTTTAGTACTCAGTTGATTTGGCAATAGTGTTGTTAGCCGAGAAGTTATTTTTCTTATTATTGAAAAGATTATGGTTTTTAGCTAGCCATATATGTCAGAAGCATAAGAGAAGGATGTTTTCCCGGGGAATAACATTATTAAAGGACAACTTATTTAGCTTATTCCAAGTGAGTGGGAAAAGCTGTGCTGAGAAGATAGGATTCCATACCAGAGTTAAATGGGAGCCTCCCATTAGGGGGCACTATAAACTCAACACGGATGGGACAGCCAAGGACGACCCAGGGATTGCGGGAATTGGTGGGGTATTTCGGAATCATAATGGGGACTGAATTATGGGGTATATGGAGAACATACCACACTATAGCGGGCGATGTGCACAAATAGCCATTAACAGCTCCTGTCTTTATTTTAAAGCCAGTGTTTTAAATGTCTTTAGCCTTTAGCCATTGATTTAATCAATTTTAACTGTTCGGACGAAAATACCCTTCTGCTCATGTCCTTAACTTCAAGACTTCAGGACTACATATCCTTAACTTTTGAACTTGAAACTCTAAGTTCAGGATTTCAAGATTACTTGTCCTTAACTTTTTAACGAGTAACTCTAAGTTCAGGACTTCATGACTACATGTTCAAGGCTACATGTCCTTAACTTTTGAACTTGGAACTCAAACTTCAAGACCAAGCGTCCTTAACTTTTGAACATGTAAGTCAAAGTTAAGGACCTATTGTCCTTAACTTTTGAACTTGTAACTGTAAGTTAAGTACTGCTTGTCCTTCACTTTTGAACGTGTAACTGTAAGTTAAGGACTGTCTATCCTTAACTTTTGAACTTGAAAATCAAAGTTAAGGACCTATTGTACTTAACTTTTGAACTTGTAAATGTAAGTTAAGGATTGTCTGTCCTTAACTTTAGAACTTGTAACTGTAAGTTAAGGACTGTCTTTTATCTAAGTGAAATTTTCATACAGGAAAAAGTTTCACATCTCGAATATAATAACTTAATTTTGTTCAACGTTTGGCTTTCCAAAGTCAATAGTATGCAATTCATTTTTAAAGTATAAAAAAGTACTCTTTATCAATTACTGGTTCTTTCAACTATACCTCCTTTAAAGTTAGTATATATCCTCCAACACTTCAGTTGGAGCGATTATGATCCCATGTAACTTAATATGTCTTGATGACTGGAAACATGATAAGAATGAATTTATCAGATAGGAGGCGTGCCTGCTTGAGTAGTCCTCTAACTCGACGCAGTAACCTAACTCGACACATGAAAGAGATAGAATAAAGGGTAATATAGTCTTTTCATATTAATTTTAATAGACTAGTGGCTATTATTGCTAAGCATTAAAAATACTGGATAAAAAGTAAATACCACTTTAAAATGTGACTACCCCATACAATTTTTACCACTATAGCAGAATTCAAACCACTGCTAAAGGCCTCTAAATCGTTGAACAAAATAGATGGGTTCCTATAGAAATAGCTACAGATTCAGCTGAGGTAATAAAAATGCTACTCACAGGCAATATAACTTGTGATCTTATGAATTGTGAATGTAGGATACTGATCCAAAGGATGGATGGGATGGTGGTAAGATATAGTTACATGGAGCAGAATGGAGTGGCTGATGCACTAGCCAAGGAATCAGCAAATTTTATTTTTTGGGAAGAACTACCATGCTAGCAGTTCCTCCGATATTTGCAAATGATGTATTTTGAACAAACATCCTAGGAACTGAGCTAATTAGAAAATTTTTAGCATGTAATATTGACACAATTGAATAAAATGTAATACCCCCAGTTAACCAGTACTCTATAAGTAGCTCTTTTATATATATATATATATATATATATATATATATATATAT
>MU674010.1:22113-34657 GCA_026770625.1 Nicotiana glauca | reverse complement strand
AATTGTTAAAGAGACGATTTGGTTAGTTGGCTGGCCTTGTCTTCACGAGAGGCGCCATCACGATCGGATTTGGAAATTATGTCGTGACATAAGTAAATCAAATAGACACCCCGGTACAGCATACCAGATGCGTGAGTTACACTTGCCAAATGAGCCAATCAATGAACGACACGTGTAATTTGTAATTAAAACTTAACACAAATTAACCAAAAATAAAATAAAATAAATTTAAAATGAAAAAACTCTTCTCTAACGTCCCTTTCTCCTCCTCCCCCCACCTCCAACTTTATCTTCCGATGTCAAAGAACCCCTTCCGACCAATCCCCTTTTGTCTCATTGCCTCTCACGGATGACCAGATATTGCTGCAAATGGTACTAATGGCACTACTTATGGTGCTTTTCACGCCACCTCCTCTAAGCACAAGAATGGTGGTAGATGGGTTTACAGCCAGTAACATGTATAATATCTGATGCATTTCTTGGGTGGACTCAACAATCTGCTGAAAAATTTGGTATCCCGAGGTACTTTTTCTTTGGTATGAGTATTTTTGCCACGACCCTATACCAACTTCTTGGCATAGAACATCCTCAGGCTAGAGCTATTTCACCAGACGAGCCTTTCGTATTTTCAAGCTTTCCTTGGTTGAAGTTCACAAGAAATGATGTAGAGATAACTTTGGCTTTAGTCAATTTGTAGGGTCTTCATTTCCGGCAACGTTTATTTTTTCCGTCGAAATGGTTGTTGTGTCGGATAATTGGATGGATGAAAGAGAAATTTGTTGAAAAATTTGGTATGAAAAATTTGTTGAATTTGATGTGATGATATATTTGATAATTTTATTCTTTTGTAATGGATGCAAAGGTGATTTAGGGTAGACGAGGGTGTTGAATTGTGGAGGAGAGAATTGGAGGAGAAGGGGGTGTGAAAATTAAGTGGGGTCCGCATTATTTTAATAAGAAAAAACTAATTTTAGGTTGCAACTCGCGTCCCAGAGAGTGGATTTCACGCAATGGGGGCTGACATGGTCGGGTGTTTAGCTGATCTTCTTTTGTAAATAAATAAAGGGTCTAATTGAAAATAGGCTCACTTGAGGTGTTCAGCTGGTCGTTGAGGACAACTTGAAGGGGCCGTTTATGTATTTCGCCGATTTTAAATGGATGGATATTAATTGACAAATTTTTGAATACTTAAAAGACTAAAATTGATAGGTGCATCATAAATTTACTTCGAAAGATAAGGGACCGTTGTTGTCATTTTCTCCAAATTATGCCTCGTTAATCTATTCTTGTAAAAATTATTTAAATGGTATAAAAGTTAAATAGCTGTATGAAATCGTCCTATTTGTGCTATGGGGGGAAGGGATGTAAAATATTTCTTAAAAGGTGATATTATGTAAATCTTCCATAAAGAAGGTTAAAATATCATGGTATAGCCAGTTTTCACAGTGGTCATTGAAAAATAGCCTGCGTTTACCAAGTCAATGAAAAATAGCCACTATTTTGCTGCAACAGGGACCGGTCCAGTATAATATACGGGAGTTCTGGTGCATTTGTGTACGAACTCCACATATTATGCTGGACCGGTATACTTTTCTAACTCCTGTAAAATTTGCGGGAGACTGGAGCATCAATGCTCCAAACTCCAGTATATTATACTGGACAATTATACTTGCTGGAACTCCCGTAAAATTTACTGGAGTTCCAGCATAATTATGCTTGAACTCCCGGCATAGTTATCCTGGAACTCCCGTAAAATTTACGGGAGTTCAAGCATACTTATGGTGGAACTCCCGTAAAATTTACGGGCGTATTTTTCCGGATTTTAAACAGTGTTTTCGCTCAGATTTAAAGTGGCTAAATTTCGATGACTTTTGAAACTTGGCTATTTTTCAACGACCAACGGTAAATCTGGCTATTTTTGAATTTCTCCCATAAAGAAGACGTTTGAACCATGGGCCAAGCCCAATTTTCCGACATCTTAGAAATTTTGTCACTTTCGTTTTCTTTAAGATTTCTCGATCTACTTTCTTATCTTCATCAGAAGTCAAGACAAAGCCATTTTAAAAACCAAAGAATTCAGAACAAAAAGCCATTGCTGCACCAACTCAAGAAAACTCAAAAGAGAGAGAGACACACACACATAGTTGGTAAAATGGCTGCTGTAAATGGTGTAGGAATTTCATGGCCATCAAAATTGACTCAAAGTCAAAGACCCAAATGGGTAATCTCTCCATCTCCCCGCCGATGCACCCCATCCTCTTCAACAATTAAAATGACAGCATCAGTTGATGAAAAGAAGAAAACTTTCACTCTTCAAAAATCTGAAGAAGCTTTCAGCAAAGCCAAGGTACAATTTGGCTTCCTTTTTTGTGGTTATTCTTCAGTGTTTAGTTTTTGTTTAGAAATTGGGTTGCTTCAAGATTCAATCTTTTATGTTAATATTGTTAGTAAAAATGCTAGCTTTAAGGGTTAGAGGAAGAAGAAGGAGGTTTTGGTTTGATAAAGTTGGTGCATTTGCCAAGATTGGCATCTACCTAATGAACTGATGCAGAACTAATGCTTTTGAACAAAGGTGGAGCTAGAATTTGAAGCTTATGGGTTCGTGATTATAGTTCGTTTAAGTTATTGTGTTCTAAATTAATAATTTGTATATATTGAATGGATTTTTAAGGACACCGATAAACAACTACTGCGCCTCAGTCCCAAACAAGTTGGGGTTGGTTATATGAATCCTGACTTCTCGCTTTTGAACTGTGATATAGCAGGAATTTATACAAGGGGATTCAGAAAAGAAAAGATGGACTAAAATGTCGCACGTGGGATTTAAACATATGATCTATAGTAATTTTTCAACTTTCTTTGCCACTTTACTAGAATTTTTACTTATGTTAAGGGGATTCAATAGTTTAATAATATAATAAGTAAAAAAATTGTTTTTGCCCTATCTACACAGTGTAATTTTACAGCCCAGTGGATTCAATTGAACCCCTTTCCTCAACTTAGCTCCGCCCCTGCTGATATACAATCTGGTTATCCTGCCATTTAAGTTCTAGTGACTGATTGCGATCTGTATGTTTCTCTATGAGAATCTTGAGTATGTTTTAGGTGTGTAGTTGTGCTGAAGAGGCAGAATTTATTACACAGCTTAAATTTCTTGAAAATTGTAGGTGTTTGACTACAAAGAGGAGATATACTGAGTAATCTGATAATGTAGCAAAATGTCTGCTGCAAAATATGTTTTTTTGTTTTAGTTGGTTTCTTTCTCTTTATATATTGTTTTATCCTTAACGTATCTTCTGATGCAACTTATTGAGATTGGAACCTATAAGGGAAAGATGCTAAAACTTATCGCATTTTCTAGATGGAGGAATGGTTGTAAAAATGCTCATGAGAAATAAGAAATTGTACGACATCTTGTCCTTTGTTTGAAAAGGGAATTGCACTTTCAACTAGTTGTCTATGGTTATTTGCATCAAAAGGTGCTGAAAATACAAGTTAAAATAAGTGTTCAGTTATATGGTGTAAACCTTTAACTACAAAGATGCACTTGATTCGTGCTATTCTTTTTGTGTTGTGCTCAAATTTATATATTCTAACTTCTAACGGCATAATACTCAAAAAATAAATAATTGGAAGCAGAAAAGATTCCAGTTCAGTTTTATTGATTTCAGTCCCTACACTGCACTGGTTTTCATCTTGTGTTTCACTGTTGCTAGGAGTTGATGCCAGGAGGTGTAAATTCCCCGGTTCGTGCTTTCAAGTCAGTTGGCGGACAACCTATCATTATTGACTCCGTGAAGGGCTCTCGTATGCGGGACATAGATGGTAATGAGTACATTGACTATGTCGGATCATGGGGTCCAGCTATAATCGGTCATGCAGATGATGAGGTTCAATTTTCTGCTTATAACTTTATGTTCAGCTTGAAATTTCAGTGGCCACTGTGCATTTATTTGGCCTGGCTCATTACTACACCTGCATGCTTTGTATTTGGTAACATGTTTCAGAAAAACAATCTTAAAGCTGTTTCTTTTTTTCCTTTTTTTTTGGGCGCCCATTACGTTAGAATTTTTTTATTTTGGCCTTAGATGAATATTATGATTACCAAGAACATATGGTTTAAATTTTCTCTTTTGTTCATTTCTTAAATGGAAGTTGCTTTATGATGTTCATGTCATAGACAGTTCTCATGATAACATGAAGACTCAAATAGAACATGGTCGACCTAGGTGGGAATTGTCTAAATGCTTCCTCCACTTGTTTCTCCTCCTTTCTGAGAAAGAAGAAGACCGATATGTCAACTGGATTCTCTTGAGCTCAGCTTTAATAACTATTGTGCAGACACCTCAAAATCTTCTATGCCCCTCTGTCTTATTGCGTTGTACAATGAGAAACGTGGTTGAAAGAGAGTCTTGTGAATGTCTTAGCACTGTATGAGGGGAGGATCTTGGTTGTTGTGGATTGTGGAAGGTCTAGGGACGAAGACAAGAGAGTGAAATTTTGTATTGCTTTTTCCATTGTTTTTGACGAAATAATCCTGGTATGACCTTTTCCTGCAGGTGTTAGCAGCATTGGCTGAAACAATGAAGAAAGGAACGAGTTTTGGTGCTCCATGTCTCCTTGAAAACACTCTGGCCGAGATGGTTATTTCAGCTGTTCCAAGCATAGAAATGGTTCGGTTTGTCAACTCTGGTACAGAGGCATGCATGGGAGTACTACGGCTGGCTCGTGCTTTCACTGGCCGACCTAAGATCATCAAATTCGAGGGTTGTTACCACGGTCATGCTGATCCATTCCTTGTTAAAGCAGGCAGTGGTGTTGCCACCCTAGGACTTCCCGACTCCCCTGGAGTTCCAAAAGCAGCTACTTCTGATACACTGACAGCACCTTACAACGATATTTCTGCTGTTGAGAGCCTCTTCAAGGAGCACAAAGGCGAAGTCGCTGCTATAATTCTTGAGCCTGTAGTTGGAAATGCTGGCTTCATTCAACCTAACCCAGATTTTCTTGTTGCCATTCGCAAGATCACCAAAGAAAATGACGCGCTTCTTATTTTTGACGAAGTCATGACTGGATTTAGGTTGGCATACGGCGGAGCTCAGGAGTATTTTGGAATAACTCCGGATTTGACAACACTTGGGAAGATTATTGGTGGTGGCTTACCAGTAGGTGCATACGGAGGAAGGCGGGATATTATGGAGATGGTAGCACCTGCAGGACCAATGTATCAAGCCGGGACCCTAAGTGGAAACCCATTGGCCATGACTGCTGGAATTCACACGCTTAAGCGGCTACAGGGACCGGGTACATACGAGTACTTGGACAAGATCACCGGTGAACTTACACATGGAATCTTGGATGCTGGAAAGAAGACCGGTCATGCAATGTGTGGCGGATACATAAGGGGGATGTTTGGCTTCTTTTTCGCGGAGGGTCCTGTCAATAACTTTTCGGATGCAAAGAAGAGTGACATAGAAAAATTTGGCAGATTCTATAGGGGAATGCTGGAGGAAGGTGTATATTTTGCACCATCACAGTTTGAGGCTGGATTTACTAGCTTAGCACACACTTCAGAGGATATTCAGAAGACAGTAGCTGCAGCTGAAAAAGTTCTAAAGCAAATTTAACTACTAGGCTTTGTTCATTTGTATCCTAGATGGAAATGTTTTTCCTTTTTGGCGAGAAAAACAAATGGTGATTCGTATTGAGAAGTTTTGTAGCATATCTTTTATTCAGAAAAATGCTGTACCATTTGTACTCCTTTTCGGATGTTATTCTTACTCATTTTTGAGTACATCCCTCTGTAGTGTAGTGTATATGAGACTTAGGAATTAGTATGGCAAATTACCTTGGTAGGCACTAGGTATTCATCACTTACAATGCAAACACTTAATATGCTACAACACATACATATATGCTACAATACACACCCGTGTAATAAACATTAGCTTCAAAATCTGATGGCTATTACAACTCATTAATGTAGTGTATACACCCATGAAATAGATTATAATCCATGCACACTCGGAAAGAAATATATACCAGCTTTACATGCAAGCTCCATGTCTCCTTTATTATATATAGAATTGATGCAATCAGCCTAAAAGAAGTATCTCAGAAAACGCGAAATTCAGGTAACTTCAAACAAAGAGGTATATTCGAGTTTTAAGCAGGCTGGTATGATCGACGCCTGAGTTGAGACTCTGAATTAGGCTGCTGCAAGTAGATTTTGGTTGGATCATTGGGGTCAACGTAACTGCAAAATTGACAAACACAATAAGTATTCAGCACACCAGCTAGCATATTGAGAAAAAGGATCTTTATCAATTTTAATTGTAAAAGGTACAAGCAACGTGACATACGCATGTCTCATCATCTCATCAACTGGAGTTTGTGCAGCTTGGAGAGGATCCACCCGTGGCTCTGCAGTGGACTGTTGCTGAGATCGTCTCACGGAGGCGATTAAATTGAAAAATAATGGCACGAAAGTCCCACAACCACCTTCCTTGAACAAAATCTTGAATGAATGTGTGGAGTACAAAGCCCTGTTTTCATTATCTGGAACAACCTGAAATTAGCCAGATCAATCATCTAAAGTAGTGCACATAATCCAAACATATTTGAATTTATCTATTCAACTTACTGGATCAACATGTCCGGAAATATTGTTGCAGTGGAATACTGGTTGATTAAATTTTTCTTCATGAATAAAGAGCTGCAGAATGAAGTTAAACTTGGTCAAGCAAAAGTAGCTTGTATAATCTAGGATTATTTTGAGAACAAAGAGTTAAAAGATTAACAAGAAAGAAAGCAAGGAAAAAAACAGGATTCAGCAAAGCATAACAATAGGGAAACCGTGGGACATGAAGCAACAGAGAAAGTACCAGAAAATACAGAAGCAACCTTATCCCAACAACAAAAAAAGGCACGCAGCATGATTGACCAACACCGGACAGAGCCGAATCTAAGGTGATATACGCAAGAAATAGTATGCTATATGAAGCTAGCATCAACCAGACAACAGGCTTTTAGGCATCTTATACACGTCAGAGCTACGACGAATGCAAAATTCAAATGTTTAATGCTCTGCAGTAATGCAAGTGGCACATACGCAGGTAAAGCAAGTAGGGATAAGAGCACTGCCGTCTTCTTTTTTTACCTCTAAACCACCATACCCTAAATTGCACATTATACATTTCTTGTTCCGGTTGCATATGATTTTCATGGAATGCTATACAAGGTCACATCTTTTTAACTTTTGGGAAACTATCAATGGAGTCAGAGATGAACACGTTATCCCTTCACTTTGATTAAACAAATATTTCCCCTTTACTATGGTTTCGATAATAACTTCTTGACATTCTATTAAGAGTAGTAAAAGAAAGTTTTGTGTCTTCCTTCTCTGATCCACTAGAAAAAATCTTCTCAGAGGAGGAACCGGAATCCAACATATGACCCTGCTAGCACGTAGGACATATAAGTGTAACATACCAAGGGCATGTCAAAAGCAATGAAATCCTCCGGCTTCTTTGCAACGAAGACCATCCGAATATTCGACAAGTAGATCGTTCCTCTTGTTCTTATTTTTCCTGCACTGTGAGCAAACAGTCTCGTCAACACAAAGTCATGAACTAAAAGAAACTAAAGAAAAGGAGAAAGAAAAAGAGAGGTCAATGCAAGAATTATGTGTTCAAAGAAAAGTAGAACTAAACACAAAATAAAGCAAATGCAGGCATCCCATGAAACTCAACAGCCAAATGTAATAACTACCTTATTCCTCTATACCTTATATCCACATAAATGATAAATAAGTTCCTTGTGAAATTTCTAATTACCACCTAAGTGGCATAAATAATTTCCTTATGCACTAACCTACCAATTGATCAAATGTCCAAGCCTGTGTTAAGACATTTAATTCTTTTAAAGTATCCATGTGAATATATCTTAGCAAGCCCAAAATCCTACAGACATATGCACTCACATGTTGAGCAGTTCATACTACAGCCCAAGCAAGTTCATCCTCATAACCATATTAAATAGAAACAAATGGTGGATAGTTTTTTATAGGTAGAGGTAAATGGTAGTAGTAGTAAAGCATGCATAAGTTGAAAAGTGCAATTTATATTGTTGCAGCTACTGCTACTGAACACCCACTTTGTCCTTTGTAGAGAAATGCAGGCAAAACCCCTAATGCATTAGGAGCACCAACTACTGCAATTGTAACATATTGGAGAACCTAAATCTAAGAAGATAAGAAAAGGTGATATCCAAATGCATCATCTAAAAGTTCGCAACAACAACAACAAAAAAACACATTGTAACCCCATAGTGGGGTGTGGGGAAGATAGCGTGTAAGCAGACCTTATCCCTACCATATAAAATGTAGAGAGCTATTTCTGATAGACCCTTGGCATAAGGAACAAGTGAGAATAAAGCAACAAACAATAGCAACAACAATGTAAAAAAAGTTCTCATAAACATCCAGGTACAATTTCCAACTCAGAGATATTGGAGATTTGACCTATAATCTAAGGCAATTTTTGAATTCCGTTTGCCACTAAACTAGAATCTTATAATAAGTCAAGGGGATTCAACAGTTTATATAACCCAAAAAAAAAAAACGCGTTTTGCCCTGTTGCCCTTAGCTCTACGTAGCTTCTCCCCTGCTCCCTACCAGGCACTAGACAAAGTACTCTGTGCACCCCTTTTCTTAACATTTATTAGTAATCTTTAAAGCAGAAATCAGAATCACAAACAAAAAAATGTTCAACAGAAAGAAACCCATTAAGGATAACGATTAACGAAATGAAAATGGTAATCAAGCCTCGATCCCAAACTATTTTCTTTCAATCCTAATTCCAGAATATCCATTTTACTCCATTTCGATCCGATTCTTTCAGAGATAAACTAATTTAAAAGAGAGAAAACCCAAAGAAATAATAGTTAGGCCGGTTACCCAGGGATTTTATCGATCTCAAACTCAACACCATCTCTAGAAAGGACAAACAATTCATTGAGGAAAGGGACGGGCATTCCGTTTGGAAATAGTTGAGGATTCAGTGCCATTTTTTCTGATCCGAAAAAGAAACCCTCTTCCCTTTGAAAATAGTTGAGAATTCGCGTAGAATCTGGAATTCTGGATTTTGGAAACTACGATTGTATGATAGAAGTGTTATTTTGAGGCAGTGGCGGTTTCGTGAAAGACGCGGACTTGTCGTTTTGACAAGTGTGCCTTTGTTATGAATCAACAGCCCAATCTCACACAAGCAGTTGTTGGGCTGACAAATAATTAATTGGGCCAAGAACAAGTAGTAGGGCTTGCTTAATTTGGTGAAAATAATATGGACTAAACCAATTTTCCGACTAAGTAATCAAACAATAAGCAATGTTTGCAAAGTTATCGAAAAATAATCATTATTTTAGTTAAAACATAAAAAGTTTCAATATATTACCGTGGAGTTCTAACACATTATGCTGGAATCTCAAATATAAAAAATTGACTTCTAGCATATTATTCAAAAAAAAAAAACTCAGATTTTTAAGAGTGTTTTTGTTCAAATTTTATCCTTACATGAAAAAGTAGCTATAATTCAATTCCTTTTAAAACTGTGCCTATTTTACAATTATCAGTTGTAAATGAGGCAATTTCTGATTATCCCCCCTCCCGCAATTAATTTGGTATATTGGTCTAGAAACAAGAGTAAAAATGGTTCTATTATAAAGGATAATGGTTTGTGATTTGGGGTTTCTAAATCCTGTCATCTCGATTCTAAGGCTCAGCTTCACATCCCCTTTTCCCTATCCCTTATATTTAGTTAGTATCTCTAATTCCTATAATAGTTTAAGTTGAGTTCTAATTTTTTTCACTATTAAAGTGATAGAAGTGTTGAAATTGAAATAAATTGAGTTGTTACTACCTTTTTTACGTTCCGCAACACAAAACAAGAATTTATATTGTGTCCTTTTAGTCGGAAACTGACGCACATTTAATGAAATGGTGTCACGTGATATTGTCTGATCGAATTTTTTTCTTAAATATATGTATTAATACTATGAGAAAACGAATAATTAAAAAAAATTACACCACTTGACACGGTGTGTTGGTTATGTGCTCATCTAGCATGTATTTTTGGCAAATATTCGAAAGAGCCTCTGTGGTTAAAAAATTGAATTGAGAACCTCTTTTAACTTAAGATTCAACCATACCAATAAATTAAAGTTATTTTTTTTTTCTAAAAGTATGATAACTAAAGTTATTTATTCTCGTTCTCTTATAAATTTTGACACCCTTACAAAAATTCTTGCATATGCCTCTGCTTTTAGTACGAGAATTATGATATTTCTACACTGGTTATTAGACAGTATTTTAGCTTCGGCCATATCCTAATTAAGCTACCTTTTCTTTTAAAAAAAAATCGGGTGAACACCATTTTTTATTAAAGAAAAAATATATTTAGCTTATATATTAATCTTATATAAAGTACTAATAGTTATTCTAATCAATAAAATTTTAGCAACTATATAAAATCTAGCTTATATACATTGATTACCGTGTAATAGGAATAAACTTTTACTAAGGAATTGGATAAATTTTTACTAGCTGAAATGGAGAAGGCCTCTTATGCAAGAGTACTGGTGGAAACTGATGTATCACACCCACTCCCTGAGAGTTTTGAGATGCAAACCAAAAGGAGTGATAAAGCAAAAGATTGCTTATGACTGGATATCCAAATTTTTCTGTGATTGTATTAGATTTGGTCATGATGCAATACAGTGCTGGGCAAAGAGAAAACAAGCAAATGAAGAGGAATTTAAGGAGAAACCAAGAAGAAGAAGAAGAAGAAACAAGAAAAAGAAGCAGATCACTCAGCAATGGGTGCAGAAGATACATGTTTCTTCAACTTCAAATGAGGCAGAATCATCTAGAACTCAGAAAGAAGAGCAGATGAGAATGCGCGCAGCAGAAGGAGTACAACCTACTACTGTAAGCACGTGATTTTTGCCCTATAGGAGAACTACTCCCAAAATTCAAAAATAAAATAGTTTTGTGTTGTTTGCAATTTTTGTGGATTTTGTTGTTATTTTTCTCTTATTTGTTTGCTCTTGCATGTGCATGTTTATTCGTTTAATATAATTAAAATACAAAAAAATATAATATTTGCGTTTAAGACTCAATTCTACAATTAGCAATTAATTAGTATTTTTGTGATGTAGGATTTTTAGTTTTATTAATTAGGAAATAAGAGAAATGAAGAAAAAAAAGGACAAAATCGAATTAGGCCGCTTCATTTTTTACAAAAGTCCAGGCCCAAAACACTGGTCTATACCCGGTCCAAATCAACCTATCTCAGAGACATCAACGACGTCGTGTTGACCACACTTGATCTGGGCCGTTGATCTCAAGTTGATCAATGGCCAAGATTAAACCTTCCCTACCCGTTCCCTGTGCCGACCCGATACCCGGTTTAATCGGATCACGGTTAAACCTAAACGACCCCGTTTGGTTTAAGTAAGTTGATCTGGACCGTTGGTTTTCACCATCCAACGGCCCAGATTGTTTGATCAATACACACTATACCAAAACCCCCAAACTCCCCTTCCCCGCCTCATTCCCCAAACACCCCCTTCGTCTCCTTCAGAGACGAGCGACTGTCGCCGTGAATCACCGCCTCCCGCCTACCGGAAATTGCCTCACGGCGGTTCCGGTAGGCCAAAGACCTCCATCTTTACACCATCAAACTCCCTCAACCTCCCCTGTCCGAATCCGTTAACCGTTTACCTCGAATCAACCTCCAGCTTCTCGAATCCTCAATCGAAGATTCGAGCCAAGACCCAACTTATGCCAAACCACCCCAAATTGATACCCAACACTCCCCTGACCTCCCTCGTAACCATACCAACACTGGTTTGGTTCGAATCTAACCACAAACCCCCAAATCCCAAAATGCCCGTATGAACCCTAGAAATTCGAAAGTTGGGTTTTTGGCTAAATTCAATTGAAGATTGAGGTCTAATAGACCTTAATCTAGGTGTTCTCAACTGAGAACACCCCGATTAAGGTCCGTTCGACCCAAAATGAAAGAGTCCAGTAGAGTCCGAGGTTTCGAAGCTTGTTAAAAAAAAAAAGATAAGTCGTCCCTTCTTCTTTCTTTTTCTATACGTATTATGTGTTTGCATTGTTTAGTTGAATTATTTGATTTTATCATTTTTTGTTTTCCTTCATTTTTTCTGTTCATCTCCATGTGACCTTTATTTGGTCGTTTCTTTTCGTTTGTTTGTTAGTTTGTTTTGTTATCGCGAGTTTTGTTTTCCGTCTGTTTAGGAATTAGAGTAGTATAGCTCCTTTTTAGTTTCTTTGTTAAAACCACTAAAATCCAGAACTTGCCTGTTACACTTTGTTTTAATGATTGTATGCTATCTAGTATAGTCCGTATGGTCCATTAAATAAACGTCGTCAACATAATTCACTTGAAAGCTGAAAGAACTTAGAAGAAACACGTTTGCTCAAGTGATAAACTGACCAACTCACCCCTCTTGAATTTGC
>MU674005.1:87590-104217 GCA_026770625.1 Nicotiana glauca | reverse complement strand
GCCCCTGAGGACAGAGAAAAGACCTCCTTCACATGCCCATATGGCATTTATGCCTTCAGAAGGATGCCCTTTGGCTTATGCAATGCACCCGCCACATTCCAACGGCGCATGATGGCCATTTTCACTGACATGGTAGAAGATATAATGGAGGTGTTCATGGATGACTTCTTAGTGGTGGGGAATTCATTTGAGGAATGCATAGTAAATCTGACGCGTGTGCTAAAATGGTGCATCGAGACTAACTTGGTTCTGAATTGGAAAAAGTGCCATTTCATGGTACAAGAAGGAATAGTCTTGGGGCACCGGGTGTCAAGAAAAGGAATAGAGGTTGATAGAGCAAAGGTTGATGTCATAGCAAAGCTGCCGCCACCAACTTCACTCAAAGCCATAAGAAGTTTCCTTGGACATGCCGGGTTCTACTGGAGGTTCATTAAGAACTTCTCCAAAATCGCCAACCCTCTCTGTAAGTTGTTAGAGAAAGATCACCCTTTTGTATTTTCTGATGATTGTAGGGTAGCTTTTGAGGAGTTGAGCAAAGGCTGGTCACAACACCCATAATCATTGCCCCCAACTGGGAGCAACCGTTCGAATTGATGTGTGATGCTCGTGACTACGCTGTGGGGCAGTGCTAGGCCAGCGGAAGGACCAATTGATGCACCCAATCTATTATGCTAGTAGGATGCTGAGCGGAGCCCAGTTGAACTACACAGTGACAGAAAAGGAGATGCTAGCTGTGGTATTTACTTTTGACAAGTTCCGGTCCTATCTTATAGGATCCAAGGTAATCGTATACACTGACCATACAACTCTTATATACTTAATAGAAAAGAAGGACTCTAAGGCACACTTGATTCGTTGGGTGTTGCTACTGCAAGAGTTCGATCTAGAAATTTGTGATCGCAAGGGCACTAAAAATCAAGTCGCTGATCACCTATCACGACTTGAAGGAGCTGAAAATGTAGTAGAAGTTGAGGAAATTCTGGAAACTTTTCCAGATGAGAAACTGCTCGCTACCACTCATTTGGAAGCGCCTTGGTATGCAGACTATGCCAATTACCTGGCCAGTGGTATTGTTCCTCACGACCTATCGTCGGTCCAGAGGAAGAGATTTTTTCGTGAAAGCCAATTGTATTACTGGGATGAGCCCTACTTGTTTAGAATATGCCTTGATAACATGATCCGAAGATGCGTCCCCGAGATCGAACAATCTTCTGTCTTGCAGGCTTGTCACGCTTCGGCATATGGCGGTCACTTTGGAGGAATCAGGACAACAGCTAAGGTGCTAGAGGCCGGATTTTTCTGGCCAATAGTGTTCAAAGATGCTCACTCGTGGGTCAAGGGCTGTAATGAATGTCAATGCACCGGGAACATTTCCTGGCGTCACGAAATGCCCATGAACCCAGTTCAAGAGGTAGAAGTGTTTGATGTTTGGGGGATAGATTTCATGGGTCCCTTCGTCAGCTCCTATGGCAATAAATACATTCTTGTTGCTGTAGACTACATGTCCAAGTGGGTGGAAGCGGCAGCATTACCCACCAATAATGCTAAGGTGGTGGTCGGGTTTTTAAAGAAGAACATATTCACCCGCTTTGGGGCACCACGCGCAATTATCAGCGACGGAGGCACCCACTTCTGCAACCGGGCCTTCGAGAAGTTGTTGGCTAAATATGATGTGCGCCATAAGGTGGCTACTCCATACCACCCGCAGACTAGTGGACAGGTTGAGGTGTCCAATAGAGAGATCAAGAGCGTATTGTCAAAAACTGTAAACGCTACAAGAACTGACTGGTAAAGGAAGCTAGATGATGCAATATGGGCTTCCAGGACGGCTTTCAAGACACCAATTGGTATATCACCATATAAGTTGGTGTTTGGGAAAGCCTGTCACCTACCAATTGAACTTGAACATAAAGCGTGGTGGGCACTAAAACAACTGAGCTTAGACTTGGAAGTTGCGGGCATGTCAAGGGTCACTGAATTACATGAGCTCGAGGAGTTCCGGTATCTTGCTTTTGAGAGCACAAGGTTGTATAAAGAGAGAATGAAGAGGCTTCACGATCAGAACATCATTGAGCGAAATTTCAAACATGGGGATAGGGTATTGCTTTATAACTCAAGATTGCGATTGTTCCCGGGTAAGCTAAAGTCAAGGTGGTCTGGACCATTTCGCGTGGTTGAAGTGTTTCCATCCGAAGCTGTGGAAGTTGCGACTGAAGATGACTCTCGTACATTTAGATTCAATGGTCAGAGGTTGAAATTGTATGTGGATATGAACGAGCCTAAGGAGATGATTGAGTTTCACTTGAATGAACCACAGAGGTCGAGCGAACCTTAATTGCGTTCATCTGAGTCGTGCCGCGACATTAAATCAGGCACTGTGTGGGAGGCAACCCACGGAATTGTTGTAAGTGGTAATCTTATCTTAGTATATATATAAAAAAAAATCAAAAACAAATGGCCGAAAGAATCTGAGAGAGGCTTCGACCGCGGTGAAACCGCGGTCACATAGCCCCTCTGAACCTCACTGCTCGCGGTTCTACCGCGACCGCGGCAGAACCGCGGCAGCCCCAGACGGGTCCAGGTTGAAAAAAAGAATTATTTCGTTTTTTAATAATCCCCTCCCCCTACCTGTTCTAATTAACTTAAAACAACCCCCCTTTTCCCCCATCACCCCAACCGACAATCACACCCCCTTTCTCTATTTCTTTCTCTTTTTCTTCTCTTCCTCTCTCTACAAACTCTCTCCCTTCTCTTTTCATCTCCCCCCCCCCCCCTTCCTCCACAACCTCCATTAACACACCTCCACTTCTCCCTCTCTTCAACTCAAGTAAGCTATTCTCCTCTCTCTCTATTTCTTTCTCTTCTAAGTAGTGTATTTTGTTAAGTTATTAGTTTTAACTAAACCCTAGTTAGGATTAGTGTAAAATTTGAATTTTTTTTGCTTTCTTCTATGTTTGCCATTGTTGTAGTTGATGTTTATGAGGTTTATTTAGTGATAAATTGCTTGGGTCTCCATTATGTTTTAATTGTGAAGTGGTGTTGGTGGCTTGGAGGCCTAAACTATATTTTTGTAGTGTAGTATAGAATTGGTTCATGTGATAGCAGAAATTTTGGTGCTGCGTTGTATATTTTTGGGGTGTTTTAAGCCCAACATAGGTTTGGGGTGTTGTAATTGATGGTTGGGGTGTTGTAATTGATTGTTGATGATGTGTAGTTGAATTGTAGTATGGTTGTAGTTGATATATGGTGGTATTGTATTTTATGTGTAACATTGAAAGGAGTAAGTGTGGGGTATATTACAACGGAAGAGGTAAGAAAATTAGTGGGGCCATTGTGGAGGTTATTATGAATGTATTGTGGGAAAGTTTTTGGTTCCAGCAGGTGGTGAAGTCTGAGTACCCATCCGATTGGCACTAGTTAAGGCACATTTGATGTTTATGTTGATTCCGTGCAAGTTACATGGCTCCTAAAAGACACAGGCGATCTGGCGGTCCATCCCACCGACCAACTTATGATCAGTCCAGGTTCCAATCGGAACTGGCGGAGGACGACTTCAACGCCAAGTCTACAAAAGCCTTCCTCCATGAGATCCCGATTGATCGGGTAGCCCTCCGAGCTGAAAAGGTGGAGATGTATGAAGAAATATGGAGGCGGGAAATGGAATTCCTATTTAATGACCCTGCTCCAGTTAACAAGATGCTGGTTCGAGAATTTTACGCCAACTGCCCATTGCACGTGGGTAGGGAGGTGATTTTTCGGGGCACGGTGGTCAGTGCTACAGTTCCAACAATTCTCCAGGTGTTGCGCCTGCCTCCGTTCACCAGTGATGTCGACTATTACCATGACAGTCCAGGGGTGACATGGGAGGTTATGGCGGATGTACTTTGCACAGGGGGGCGACCCTTTTGGATACGTGACCAAATAACCCTCAACTATAACTCATTCACACACTTGGTCAAATGTTGGTTGACAGTCATATGCAGCAGGTTCCTGCCATCCAGCAATACAACGGATGTGAACTTTAATCGGGCACTGTTGACTTGGTGCTTTGTGACAAGAATGGATTATTGGTGATGAAATGGTCATACGGGGACCGCTACTGACAAAGGGATTCTATTACCCTTCTTTGGTGACCACACTGTACTTGATGAGAAACACACCCACCAATCCGGTCGATGGAGATTTGCCACCCAAAGCAGCATTCAAAGCTTTTTCCATCAGAGTGGGCAGGGGAATAAGGACCACAATTAAGATAGATGACGATGATGATGATCCGGTCCCGCTTGCTCCATCCAGGAGGTCACTTTACAGTGCCGGACCATCGAGTTATACTCATTCGGGGACTGGCATATCCAGATCACAGTCCACCAGGCCTATGCTGCGGTCGATGGAAGAAGAGGTTGCGGATCTCCGCACCTCAGTGGATGGATTGCACACAAGGATGGATGCTATGTCCCAGAGGCAAGCAAGGTCTGAGAGCCGGTTCATGGCTTGGTTCCGTGCATTGGGGAGAGCTTGCCATGTCGACCCCAGCACTGTCTCCGACTCTGACTGAGTCTTAGGGAATTCTTCTAACCCTACAGCTCTTTACTTTATTTATATGACATGGGGACATGCCATGATTTTAAGTGTGGGGTGGGAGACTTGCTCTGTTTGTATGTTGTATTATATATAGCTGTAATGTAGTGTAGCATTAGCATTGTATATATTTGATTAGGTCTATATTAGGATTAGCTGACTTGACCCAACAACAGACACTTGTCGACAGGTCTCTTGAGGGTCAAAGTCGGAACTAAAAAAAATGATAAAAAAAACAAACATAACCCAAAAACAAAGTTAGAGGACTCTTCCTGATGACGGACTATGTGGACAGTACTCTTGAGGGAAGTAGTTCATGTAGATTTTCTTTTTATTTCCTTTTCTCTTTTAGGTAATGTAGTACCTCCCCCCTTGGTTTTTCTTTTGACCACGGTTCTTTTCCAACGGTTTTTCTTGCACCGGGTTAGGTAGATTTTTCTTTTTGTAGTTCTTAGGATTAGATAGGTGAAGGTCAGAATGTAACCCCAAATGTGCACACTTGCAAATAACTAAAAAGAACATGAGAGTGTGCTGTCTAAGCTTGTTTGTGGACTCATAATATATGCCTTAATTTTGCACATCTTGTCTTGCTTGAACAATCGTATGATTGTGTTGATGAACTGATTCAGAATGAGTTACATGCTAAGTGTGTGAGTTGTTACTTGCATCCTATGCTCGCATATGATACCTAGAACTTGCCCTGTGTGTTTGCAAAGCGAAATAGAAGTCGTTTGGTTTTAGAGATGATTGAGGCTTTTCTTTGTGCAACCCTTTAGACTTGAGAATCCACCTGTGCATATTACCATAGTTAACCCCTTTGAGCCTGAAGCCTGTTCTTTGATAACCCTATAATGATTTAAATCGCTGGGTTTGAATAAGCTAATTGTTTGAACCTTTACTTCCTAGAAGTACTTGAATCACTAAAGAATATACAAAAGTCAAAGTGTGGGGTAGTAGGGTGTTAGTGAAACAAGGGAATCAAGAATGAAGGTTTGATTGGTGAACTGGCATTGTACAATAAATTCCATAAAAAAAAAAAGAAGAAGCCAGTTGTACCTAAAGAAAAGTGGGGGTTACAAGTGAAATAAAATGTGGAATAATGATTGGGTTAAGCATAAAGGTGAAACAAAAGGAAGTGTGTATTAAAAGTGCTTAGGGAGATTAGTCACTATATCCAAATATATCCTACCCGTCCCTTAGCCTACATTACAACCTATAAAGACCTCTTGATCTTTGACTGAATGGCTCGATTAGTAGAGTATTACACTAGAGGCAAGCTTATGGTGTGTCGATGTGGCATGTGAATGCTCTTTGCTGAGAGTGAGTGAATTCTTTCTATATATGGTTCCTTGTTGTTGAATTTTATGTGTGTGGAACTTCTCTCAAATTTTGTTTGTGTGAGGGCGTGTGACTCAGGAAGAAAAAGTGAGTCTTCACTTCTGTGAGAGTAATTAGAATGAGCACAATTGTGTCTTGGCATGAGAGTTTGCATTTGAGACATGATTGTGCACTGCTTAGGTTGATCATTGATAATAGTGGGTGTCACATAAATTGGGGTAATGCATTGAACAGTTAGGCCTAGAAGTGTGGTTTAGTTTGCTCGAGGACGAGCAAAGGTTTAAGTATGGGGTGTTGATAATAGGTGAATTTGACTATAATCACACCTTAAATAATCACCTTCTTGTGTAATTTAAATGCTAAAAGTGATAACAAAATGCTCTTATTAGTGTTTTTCATGGTTTGCAGGTGATAAATGTATAAGAAAGGCTAAGGAGCAGTTTTGGAGTCAAAAATTGTAGAAAAGAGGCTAAATGTTTAAATTCCCATTGAAGTTACGCCATGCCAGCCCTTGGGATTCAGAAAATACGTTTGACCGCGATTTTACCGCGACCTCGGCAGAACCGCGGTGGAAGGCAGCTTCAGAAGTTTAGAAGTTCAGAGAGGGTGATTGGCCGCGGTTCTACCGCGACCGCGGCCGAACCGCGGCAGGCGCAGGAAGTTCAGGGGTCAAAGTGCAAATACGGGATTTTTAGACCTAAACCATATTTAAAACATTAGACTTCGCCCAAGAGAGGCATGTATTAATTTTTAGGGTTTCTTAGCAAGTAAAACCATTGTGAGATAATACTTCAAATATCTTTCTTCTTTGCTTTTGATTTTGATGATGAATTCTATCTTAGTTTATTTACCTATAGCCATGAGTAGCTAAATTCCTTGTCTACNGATTATTAGAGGAATCTATAATTGTGGGTTTAAAGGCGGGATTAGGGATAACGAAGCCTTGGGTGTAATCTAAAGTGAATCGTTCTAAATAAAGTAAGCTAGTGTATCTTGGGAGAGTGCAATAGTAAATTACTGTGATTACTCGGGGGAGATTTACGGTAAGATTAGCATTCATGATTGATAGAGATGTGTTGGTAAATTTGTATGAGCATAAACAGAAAGGATTCCATCAATAAGGGAAATCATTACTTAGCTTTTTCTCATTATTGTCTACAACTTTATTTAGTTTAGTTTAAATCTATTTAGTCAATTGCAAGCGTAGTTGATAAAGAACATTCATCTGAGATTTGAATATTGGGGAAGCTGGTTCTTTAAGAATTAGTGGATTTGAAGATAGTGGTTGATAGGTTAACTCTCTGTGGATTCGACCTTCGGCGTAATACTCTGGTTATATTTGCAACATCCGCAGAGTCCTTTTTATAAGGCATAGTTGGGTGCAATCACTCATGAACTGCGCAAGGGTCTCCTGGAGATTTGAGTAGTAGTAGCAGTAGGCGTATCCGGCGCTTGGGCTCCAGCTAGAGCTGTTGATAGCTCCTCTGTAGTAGCTCGCGCGGGTGCTCTGGCTGCACCACGTACACGTCCTCAGTCTCTACCCGGGCCTGGCCTCTGCCGGCTTTAGCAGGGGGCACGAGTACCTGGTCATCTCCGGTAGCACGTGTCCTCACCATCTGTGAGAGAATAGAAGAAAGAGGTTTAGAATTTCGAAAACAATAATCTCACACGACATGAAGTGGAATTTTCCTAAAAGTTACATAGCCTCAAGAAGATAAGTACAGACGTCTCTGTACCGCTCCGTAAGACTCCAAATAACCGAGTTGTGATTCATGACTCTAATACCAACTTGTCACGACCGAAGTTCTCCCTCCGTGAACTGTCGACGGCACCTAGTCTCTACGACTAGGTAAGCCTAACAATTTGTGAAAATGAAATAAGGATACGAAACTAACAATTAATAGGTAAATACAATAAAGGAGTTTAAAATGCTGCTTGGCATATACAATAATAACATGCTTGAACTGAACATAGCACTCCCAAAACCCAAAATCTCATGAATCACAAGCTAAAGAAGTACATAGTGTTTCTAACTCCAGAAATCTAATAATGAAGAAAATACATGAAGTCTATGACTAAAGAGAGAATAGAGAGGGACTTCTAGGTCTACAGATACACCAGATATATCTCGAATTCTCTAGATCGCCTCGCCTCACTGGAAGTATAGCTGAGAAGAAGAATCCGGGTCTACACACAAAAAATATATGCAAGAAAGGGCATGAGTATACCACAGCGGTACCTAGCAAGTGCCAAGCCTAACCTCGATCGAGTAATTATGAGGTCAGGTCAGTTCCCTACTGTTTATATATATCACAAGATAAATCAGTATGAAATATGGCAGTGAAGGTATTGTTAACAGTCAATGAAATGAAATCACAGGAAAATCATAACTCATTACACAGAGAAAGCAACAGGGGATCTCTCGGGATACCGTCTTGTTGTTCCAAATGTAAATGTATAGAGGATCTCCCAGGATACCGTCCCGTGGACCAAATCGTAAATATGTAGGGCAATCTCCCAAAATATAGTTTCGTAGTCCCAAAGTAAATATCAAGTACAAAGGGATATCCTAGGATACCATCTCGTAGTCCCAAATATAAATGTGCAAGGGGATCTCCCGGAATACCGTTTCGTAGTCCCAAAGTAAACATGTAGGGGGTCTCCCGGAATACCATTCCGTAGTTGCAAAGCAAGTACACAACCCAATCAATATACACAACAGTCGCAACAAGAAAATCTACAGTTCTATTCAAGTTTGTATCAAAGAGACAGGTAATTTCTACCCTAAACATGCTACACAGAGTCCAGGGAGGTAGTTAAGTAGATAAGACAGTTAAGGCACATAAGCATGCTTTCATACGCTAAATAATGTTGATACCCAATTTATCCTATATATTTTTAATATGTAAAATACTTTCAAAATAGCATATGTATGCATGTATAGGTATGTCCAAATATTTTATTATTTTTCCCTAATTTTTAAAGATTTTAAAATTAATTTATTGCTCCATTTTATCAACAAAAACCCAATAATTATTTCTAAAATTATTATTTTGGTGATTTATTTATTGGACTCTCATATTTATTCTAAAATATAGCTAATGTAATTTTTGCATATTATTACAAATTTATTTAGTATTTTAAAACTAAATTACATACAATTGCAATATTAGCCTCTTTTAGATTTAATTAAAATCATATCTACAAAAATTGGGTTCAATATTTTTAATTTAATATTTATTCATTATTAATCATTTTAGTACCCTTAATTTATTTCTAGAAATTACTTTACTATTTTTTATAAAATAAATAAGGAAAAAGTGGCTATTTTAAACACAGCCCAATTGTGTTTCAATTATGGCCATTATTGAACCCCAATTTGTAACCCAATTACCCAATTACCCTGACCCAATCCTTTTCTGAACTGACCCGTACCCAACCCCATTAAACCTCTCCACATACCCAATCAATCCAGGCCGTTGATCAAAATGATCAACGGCCACCAAGCTCCTGTTCCTTTTTTATTCAAATGACCCCTAACCCTAACCCCATTTCACACCCCCAGCCACCTCTGAATCTCAATTCTCTCTCAAAATCTCTCAAAAAACCTAACCTCCACCCTCAACCACAACCTAAAATCGTCCAAATCAATGGCTTCCAAAGCCATTGAAGGCCTGTATCTACCTCTCTTGGCTTCTATGTGTTCGAGTACTAAGGTTTCAAGGACAAACCTTGAAGAAGCTTGGCCCAGACTTTGGTCGTTCTTAGTTTTTATGGTTGTCCCCGGTCATCTTTGACCTTGCTCCGGCCGGCCATGTCTATACAAGCCTGATTCTTGACTTCTCCTGCTTAGATCGACGATTGTCCAAGCCTTTCTCACCATATGGGTTTCTACTGAAACCCTATCTTTGAGGTTCTTCTAATTTCTTTTATATCTGTTTAGATCCGTGTTTGCTCTAAACCTCTCAACGTTTTTCTCAAGGTTTCTTCTAAAATTTTACCTTCAAAACCCCTTGTCTTTTCTGATTTAGGTTTTGCTAAAATATTTCGAAGCTTTCTCTGATTTTTCTACATGTTCTATTATGTTTCCTTATGTCGTTCTTTTACTTGATTTTGCATGTTAAGGGCCTTAACCTTTTTGAGATTTCTGAATTTATTTTGTTAGTATTTTTGCCTGACTTACTTTTTTTTCATCTCTGTACTTGATTGATGGTGAAAACCCTAAAATTTGGGGTTCGTTCGAGTTTTGAGACTATTTTCTATGTGATTTACCTATTCATCATGCTCTGAATTCGATTGCTTTCAAAACCCTAACTTCTTTGGACCTATTTGAGCTTCTGAATCTACTTCATCTGTTGCTCGACTAGATTTGAAACCCTTTTCGTTTCAACCTCTGTTTCTTTATGTGATTTTGACTTTTTGCTATCATTGAAACTGGACTATGTTTTCAGAAAGGTCTTTTTAATTGACCTTTTACATTCTTCTGATACTTTCTCTTTTCTCTATTACTGAATTGGTGAAATCAACCTATGTGCATTAGCTACTGACTTTGTGTTTGTTATTGCATGATGTTTCTCTTTGTCATGAGTTCTGCCTCACATGCCTGATGTTTATGCACTATTTTATATAATAAATTTCCCTCTAAAATGACCTTCATTTTTGGAATGATTTCAAACCTCCTTGTGCAATTCTGATTGCACTCGTGTAATTGATTCTTTCTTTATTTTACTGATTTCTCTGTTTCTTGGATTGATTTGAAAACTTCCCTTTATACTTTCGATTCTCCTGTCCTTAGTTTGGTTTATTTTTTTTTATTCATGGGAACCCATGCTATTCTCTCCCAAATCAATAATTTCGAATACCTGATGCCTTGATTTACTGGGAGTTGATTGTCTCCATATTTTGCAAATCTATTATGTTTCCTACCTTATTTGGTTAACCGAGTATCTTCACCAATTCTACAATAGTTGTTTCCTTAATTGGACCCCTATGTACTTACCCCTAATTGTCTATTCTATACATGGCGTTCTACTTGGTTTCTTTCCTTAAATATTTTCTTCCCATTATCGTTTAATTTTAACTCCTTAATTAAAGGAAGTCTTATACTAATTTGAGTTTAATTAGTACATAGTTCCATAATTACTGCTAAACTACGATTCTTGCCTTATTTTCTACCTGCTCTCAAACTATAAATACCTTGCTCTTTCATTAACACAGACACACGAATACTCTTAGTTTCTGAACTCACACTCAAAAAGCATTCTCTCTTGTTACTTGTACTGTGGCCTGTCTTCAAAGTCCTGCTACCTGATTTTACTGTTTTTTGCTTCTTTGAACCGGTATGTTCTGATTAAGATTTTCAGCATCACAATAATATGTTTACCTAGTACTTTTACCTTCTTGTCTGCCTACTGCTTGTTTTTAGTTCAGTACTTATTTTAGAATGTTATAATTTCCTTCTACCTGTTCTGCATCTATTATTCATCATAAATATGTTTGATACTAGTTTGTTTGAGGCATGAAAGTATTAAGTATTGCTGTCTATGATTCAAACTTGATTCCCCTAGGATCTTAACCTCTATGTTACCATTATATGTTGTGTATTCTGGTTGATTTTGTAAGCATAACAGCGCTCCCTAATGTTGTTCATGCCCAGAATTAACTAGTGCCCAAGTACATGGGCTCTTTGTAATAAGTTCCCAACCCCTAACCCCTAACCCCTTTTGTGTAAAGTTATCAACTCTGTAACTGTTTCTTAGCACCCCTTTCCCTTTTATTTACTTCCTTAGTTCTTAAAGTTCTGTTTCTGCACTTCCACTCCCTCTTAGACTTAAGTTCTACCCCCTCTTGTGAGCATTTCTTTAGGACACATGAGCACCCTCTGAACTTGGACACTTGAGGGCTGGCACTTTCACACTGCACCTGTCCATATTCTGATTTTGATGCTTGGGTATGAGCACTGCCCCGGGGTCCTATTAAGGTCTTTAGGGAACTCTGATACACCCAAGTCTGAGAAAGGCTTTGGATCAGTGATCTTTGAGTTGATCTATCGCATAATTCAGACAGGAAGTCAGGAATCAGGCTTCCTCTAGTTGTAATTATTTTCTTTGTATTTTCTGATGTACTTGGTATTCCTGGTTTATAATAAGTTATAATAAACATTTGGGGTTTGGCTAGGGAAAAATGGTGGGTATTATGCATGTCAAGGGTAGGAATTATACCTATAGGATTGTGATAATTCTGAATATTCAAACTTCACCTAGAAATTATGCCTATAGGATTGTTATAATTCTTCATATTCAAACTTCACCTAGAAATTATGCCAATAGGACTGTTATAATCCTGCATATTCAAACTTCACCTAGAAATTATGCCTATATGGCTGTTATAATTTTGCATATTCAAACTTCACCTAGAAATCATGCTTATAGGAATGTTCTAATTTCATTCTGCATAATTCAAATCTGCATTAAGATACCATGCCTATAAGGTTTAAAACAAGTTCCTGTATTTAGATACTATGCCTATAAAGTTTAAAATAAGTTTCTGCATTCAGATACCATGTCTGTAAGGTTTTCTGCATTTTGACACCACGTCTATAAGTGTCTAAAATCAGCAACGTGTAGAAAACATGACTATAGGAGTTTCTAAATAAATCTGATTCGATTCACTCAATGCTAGATGTAAAATCAATAATAATCCATACTATCATTGCAGAACCTGTAATCCATTTGTTTAATTCTGCATTCCTTTTGATAATCTAAGTCCCTCATTTAACAAAGTTTAGCAAGCATGTCTATAGGATCCCGAATAATTCATTTCGAGTTTTACTGTCTTATCACCTTCTGAATTCAGTAGATACCACTCCTATAGGATCCTCGTCTGAATACTTTGGCAAGCCTTAGAGTAATAACTGTAAACTGAATCCATTTCTGTTAATTGTTACAACCAGCAGGCAGGCCTGATTCGGACTTCTTATCTGAGTTATGTAATAAACTAATCTGTTTCAATCCTAAAATCCCTTGTCTTCAATATTTAATCAAACCTAAAAAGTATGTGCAAGTCATGTTAGTTTCATGCTTTTATTTGTTTAAGGAGGTACATATGAGCCTTTTGTTTGTCTATCTGTTTTCCCGCAAATATGCAATATGTGTTTTGTATGTCGCCTTAGAGTTTTTACCTTTGAAATATCAAATAAGCCTAATATCCTTCCCTTTTGGGATTAGTAGTCCTAAGTGCCTCTGGGGCTGATAGAAGTGGGGCGGGTAATAGCATGAATTAAGTAATCGAGACCAATCCGCACTTTAAATACCTTAACGGGGTGGTAAGGGTAGATATGTATATGATGACCACGAGATAATGTCACGTGTAGCCCCTTATTGAGGAGTGATTACCGGACATTGTGTGGGGTGATCCATATTTTCAATAAACCTAGCACCCCCTTCCTTTATTCTTTATTTTCTTTTCTTTCAGCATTTTAACTCCTTATTTAAAAATCAGCTTTTCAAATCGTTCTTTCAGACTTTGTTTACTTTCAAACCATTATGTGTTGAAATCCCCTCTTATTTGAGCCTTATCTGCCTATATGTTAATTGCACTTCAATTCACAATAATTGTCTAGCCGGGAACCACACTTGTGGATTCTGAGGGGTGCCTAACACCTTCCCCTTAGAATAATTTCAAGACCTTACCCAATCTCTGGTTATTCAAACAAACATAGAGTTAAATCTCTATTGGTGTCCCAATGCACCTTAACCATTAGGTGGCGACTCTTCAAATGCAAACCCAGTTCGCAAAAGGAACGTGTTGTCCCTTTAAATGTCATAAGCTTAATTTCTACGGAGGAATAAGGTGGGGCTACAGCATGGCGACTCTTCTGGGGATTTTTAGGCTTTTACCATTTCAAAATATTATTGTGAATATATGCTTCTTTACATGCAATTATTTGTTTATTTCTTTTAAGCATTCAATTTCCTTTCCGATTGCAAAACTGACTTGTCTTTTTGTTTCTTTCCTTTACTGCTTTCCTTCATTGCCACTTTAAATTATGAAACTGTTGTATTTAATGCTTTCTTAACGTGCAAATATGTGACAACATGCCTTTAATTATTGTATAATTATGCTCAACATCATATTCCACTCATGCCAAACAAATTCTATAGCAACGCTTACAATGTGTGGTTGCGCTCTTCCGATATTATCACCCCTAAATACGAAAAAGGTGTATTTGCGGTAAAACTAATCGATCAATGGGTAGTCGACGGTTCCGTACCTTTCCCCCTTGAGCTGTCCACTCAAGGGTACTAGTCTAAAACCCCATAGAAACCTTACTCTATTTAACTGTGCATGCATCATAGTCAAACCTAGCTGAGTCAGTTATGTTGTCCGCATAATGACTCTTTAAGATAGCCTTGTCCAAAGTCCATTGGGTTTCCCTAAAACCCAAACGGACATCATCACATTTTGTGCATTTATTTGGAGAACTAAATGCTTTTATGCCAATTGTTGATATTAAATAGTCGAGTCTGGTGGAGGTAAGGGCCTAACCCTTTTGTCTTGCAAAAATATGAGGCACAGAGTCCCCAAATTCGGCATGGTCACCAACATCCACCCAAAATTGCTAAGCTGGTGGGAGGATCTTCACTCCAATGATCAGACCCTTGTTTGGAAATATCTAGGCAACCTACCTTCCCTCCTGGAAATCCAACCTAACAACAAGATCATAGAAGATGCCACTTTGTACTGGGATTGTAAGAGGTCTGTGTTCCGCTTCGGGGATATTGAAATGACATCCTTGCTAGAAGAAATAGGAGGATTGACCGGTATACCATGGGAAACTCCGAGTTTGCTAATGCCTGAGAACCGCAAGGGCAGGGGATTTCTCAAAAAGATGGGTTTGAAGAAGAATCCAGAATTGATATGTCTGAAAGACTCCTATATCCCTTTTGATTATTTGTATGAGAGGTACGGTCAAAGCAAATCCTACCCTACCTATCCCGACAAGTTTTCCATCACATTATTAGGGTATGCTCACATAAGGGTTTTGAATTCATGTTTAGTTTCATGGGATTGATCGTGTTTCCAATGAAGAAAGCAAGAATCCACACCAGACTAGCTATGATAACTAAGACCTTAATGGAAGGAATTGGCGGGCAACCATTCATCATTGTGCCCATGAATGTTATGAAAATGTACCAAGCTCTTGAGAGGTGTCAACAGGGAGCCAAACACTTCGAAGGGTGTAATTTGCTACTTCAACTCTGGCTCGTGGACCATCCAAAAGGGTGAATATCGACAAGAAATTCAACGAAGGCACTTGGATGATCATATAGACTTCCATCATCCAAGGCGAATGAATTACATGCCCAACATGCTCGCTCAACCGGAAGACGCCAAGGGATGGGTAGAGCTGTTTGACAATCTGATTGAGGACCAGGTGCAATGGATGTTCAAGTGGTTTCCGATCGAGGAATTCATCGCCCGATCCAGAGATGCACCTTTCCTAATATTGATCGACCTAAGAGGAATGTACCTTTACGTCCCTCTTCGGCTTATGAGGCAAGCGGGTAGGAAGCAGGTTATACCCAGAGTTGATAAGATGAGTCACTTTCGGGCTGATTTTCAGGATCATGATAATCCTTACAAGTGCCAAGCTCAGCATATGTGGCACTGCAAGATCGTCATGGGAAGGGATACCATCGAGCTAGATAGATACCACGCTGGTTGTGCTCTCTACTATTTAGGCTGGTTGGAGGATAAGCATGATGACATGGGCCAGGCAGAGTTTATTCGAGGTCACAGGATCATAGATGAAAAGGCTGAGGCACAGGTCAAATATAATCAACCACGCAAAAGGATTTGGGAATGTGAAAGCGAGCACCGTGAAATACAAGAAGCCAATGAAAGGCTAATTAAGGAATGGAAGGATATGGCTGTCAGTGCCAACAAGCGACTGGGATATTTGGAGCGAGGCATAGTGGAGTTGGAGAAGAAATTTCTCAAGAGGGTTGAAGACTGCAAAAATGCTGAAGGAAACAAAGGCGGGCACCTAGCTAGAGCCTACCTATTGCTGGGACTTCGCGAGTTAGGAAAGCTGTTCGATAGAGACAGGAATGCCGAATCTGGGGAAGGTCCTTCAGGGACCAAATAGATAGGAGTTTTCTTCTTTTTATGAAATGTAATAAGGCCAATGGCCAGTAGCAACTTTTATTTTGTGTTATTTAGTGTCAATTTGGAATTCGTCTACTTTTTATCAATAAAAGGAGGCATCTAGCATTCCAAATTTTCCAAATCAACTTGTCGCTATGCCTACCTCAGGCATAAAGAGGTCCCCAAATTAGGACACTGTTCACTTTCTTCACTATGTGTTTAAATATCGCAACGTTTTTTTTATGATCCTCACTAACTTGATACCTTTTGTGTTTTCCTTTTTGTTTATTTTTTTCCCCTCCCTAAAGGTTAGTCCGTGCACTCTAGCAACATCATCTTATTCCACGAGATCCAGGGGCCCTCCACCCACTCCTCCTCCTAATCCTATCAAAAACAAGAACAAAGAGAAGATGGAAGATTTGAACAACGCCAGAAAGGAGAACTCAACTGAACGGGTAGAGGTCACTTATGGTCATGGTACTCTGGTTCCTAAGGAAAATGCATCCCAACTTGAACAAAAGCTGCTGAAATTCCAAGAAGAACTTGATCAGGTTCGGAATCT
>MU674005.1:29265-84890 GCA_026770625.1 Nicotiana glauca | reverse complement strand
CCCCCCCCCAAGGCCACAAAATTATCCCGTTCCTCACCACAACTGCAACACCTGCCATACTTCCAATAATACCCCATTGCTCATCCCAGAACCCCAAAACTCCACAAGTGATCACTGCCACACCCTCCATGACACCCCCATCTACGTGGTGACTATGCCACACTCCACCCAACCCATATCAAACACACTCGAGTCTAATGATAAAGACTTGCTCATTAGAAACCTGGCAGAAGAGGTTAAGAAATTGAGTAGCCGAATTTAAGGCGTTGAAAGAAGTAAGGGAATTGAAGGGCTGAACTACGAAGATCTTTGCATACAACCCAATGTCGAACTGCCTGAGGGATACAAACCTCCTAAGTTCAAGATGTTTGATGGTACAGGGTATCCAAGGGTCCATTTGAGAACGTACTGTGACATGCTTGTTGGAGTAGGAAAAGACAAGAAAATCCGCATAAAGCTTTTCATGAGGAGCTTGAATGGAGATACTTTATCTTGGTACATTAGACAAGATCCAAAGAAGTGGTTGAACTGGCTAAGCATGGCGTCCGACTTTATGGGTAGGTTCAAGTTCAACACGGAGAATGCGCTGGATTTGTTCTATATTCAAAATCTAAAGAAGAAGCCCACAGAAATATTCTGCGAGTATGCTACTCGCTCGAGGTCCAAAGCTACTAAGGTTAGACCTTCCTTACAAGAAGAACAAATGAACAAATTCTTCATTCAGGCTCAAGACCCATATTATTGTGATAGTCTTATAATGATCGAAGGCTACATATTTTTTGACATTATCAAACTAGGTTAAAGGATCGAAGAGGGCATCAAAAGCGGTATGGTTTACGAACATCGAGGCCTTGCAAGCTACAAATAAGGCCTTACAGTCAGGAGGTGTGTCCAACAAAAGGGACGTAAGAGCCATAATAGTAGTACAAGGAAATAAATATCCCGTCAAATACCAAACCTACCCAATGCCTCCATGCGCATATCAGCCCACTCCAAACTACCAAGCACCTTCACCCTCTTACCAAACTCCACCACCCGCTTATCAATCACCTCCACCTACCACATATCAACCTACTTAACCCAGATATTCCCAACCCGCACATGTTTACCAAGCCTAAAATGCTCAACCATCCCACTACCAATCCCCTCCTACAAGCCAAAACTTCCCTAGACCTCGACCGAACTTTGATCGAAGGCCTCCGAAACAATATATAGCTATTGCTGAACCTATTGACCAGTTGTATGAAAGACTCAAAACTGGTGGTTATGTCACCTCTATCCCTACTGCTCCTGAGAACCCCTCTCATTGGGTTAATCCAAATAAATCATGTGCATACCATTTCGGCATGAAAGGACACACCATTGACGAATTTCGTTCTCTGAAAGACAAGATTCGGACTTTAATTGATAACAAGATTATCGTGGCAAAGGAACCTGCTCCAAATGTCCGCAATAACCCTCTGCCAGACCACAAAGGAGGAGGCATTCATATGATTGAAATAGAGGATGATTGGGATCCCAAGGGATCTATTGGTTTGATCACAGAAGGTGATGACCCAAAGAAGCCAATAGTCACCCTTAATCAGATCGTAGTCCAGATTCAGCCCTCTGGGAATGCCGAGGTAAATATGTCCATGCCACTTGAGTTTGAAGCACCATCCTTTGCAAAGATGCCAGCGCCAATTGAGGTCAAATTTGTGTCTCCGGCGAATGCATCCACACCATTTGAAGTTGCAGTTTTACCGCCCAAGGTACATGCTCCGTTCGGAGTAAAGATAGCCACACCAATTCCAGTGGCAATGTCGGCCATGACACCCATTCCATACAAAGGCTATACCGTGGGACTATACAACCGAGGCAAGAAGGAAACATAAGGTTAGGTTCGGAGAGGCTATTGCGTCACAGGGTATGACGAGAAATGGTAGAGTTTTGTACCCCAAAACATCTAGTTGAGTCAAGCAAGCAAGCCTCTAACCATCCTCCAATCTCTGAGACCGGGCTAGATGACCTTTGGAGAAAGATACAGGCCAAGGAATACTCGGTCATCGACCAGTTGAACAAAACACAGTGCAAATTTCTATCCTTGCTTTGACAAAATTCTGATGCAAACTAACCTTCCCCTCTATAAAACTCACTATTTTTCTTTGAATGGAGACACATGGATTGTGAAAGCATCTGGCTTAATATACACTCACAAGACAAACATTGTTCAAGAATACAACTCTCAAAATTGTTGCATTTACCAGCATTTGCTATCCACGCACGCCGATGATATTCCCTATATCGCAATGTCCCCAACTGTCACAATATCGCAACCTGCTATTAGATAAGAAACTCTATTACCATTTGCCATTTTATTTGTATTTCTACATTGCATAAGGCTACTATTCTGCCTTCCGACACTAAACACTGTCTCCATCTGCATTTTCTGCATTGCATAAGGCTAATATTTTGCCTTCCAAGACTAAACACTGTCTCCATCTGCATTTTCTGTATTGCATAAGGCTACTATTTTGCCTTGCAAGACTAAACACTATCTCCATCTGCATTTTATGCATTGGATAAGGCTACTATTCTGCCTTCCGAGACTAAACACTGTCTCCATTTGCATTTTTTTGCATTGTATAAGGCTACCATTCTGCCTTCCAAGAATAAACACTGTCTCCATCTATATTTTTTTGCATTGCATAAGGCTACCATTCTGCCTTCCGAGACTAAATGTTGTCTCCATCTGTATTTTTTGCATTTGCATGGCTAAAATATCGCCACTTTATTTATACTTGCATGGCTGAAAGATTGCCGCCTCATTTTCATTTGCATGACTGAAAGATCGCCACTTCATTTACATTTGCATGGCTGAAAGATTGTCACTTTATTTACGTTCGCATGGCTGAAAGACCGCCACTTTATCTGCATCAGCAGGGCCTGAAAGAACGCCACTTTGTTTACACTTACATGGCTGAAAGATTGCTGCCTCATTTACATTTTCATGGCTGAAAGATCGCCACCTCATTTACATTTGCATGGTTGAAAGATCGCCACCTTATTTACATTTGCATGGCTAAAAGATTGCCACCTATTGCATCTCATGGGCTAAATGATCGCCAAATACTGCATCTCATGGGCTGAAAGATCGCCAAATTATCTGAGGGCATCATTGTTCAGAGGCACCATTTGCATAGCCTGAGAACATCATGCCATGGCATGAGGATCCCTTTAATCTTTTGCATATCATTATTCAAAGGCATCATGGTTCAGAGGCATCATTCTCATAGCCCGAGAGCTTCATTTAATGGCCTGCAAATCCTTTATTATTATATGCTTCATGGCCTAGGACATCATGATCTAAGAACGTCATCCTAACCATACAAAGACAACATTCGTGGTCCGACGAGAATTTGTATCACGTTTAAATTTATGCACAATATATGCTTGTATTGTTCATTTGTAGGTAAACCGGCGAGCAATGACTATCTCGGCAGGAGCGATCCCGCTCCAGTTCCCGCAACCCTATCAGACCTCAACTATTCACCCGTCCTGAATATTGCGTCAGTTCTTGGAAAGTCTCCGTCGGCATATTTCGCCGACGGATCCTGAACTGCATATGGCCTGATTCTTGTAAGACTAGGGATATGTAGGCAGCTCAGAATCCAGAGTATGGCAAACCTCTTCAAACCACTCCGCCAGGTCAAAATTGGCCATCATATCTTTACCCGACAACTCTCTCATCCTTCCCGGGTAAAGAGGGGCAGCTGTTGATGCTCAAATTTTCCCTATATATTTTTAATATGAAAAAAAAACTTTCAAAATAGCTTATGTATGCATGTATAGGTATGTCCAGATGTTTTATTATTTTTTCCTAATTTTTAAAGTTTTTTAAATCAATTTATTGCTCCATTTTGTCCAAAAAAAACCCAGTAATTATTCCCAAAATTATTATTTTGGTGATTTATTTACTGGAATCTCATATTTATGCTAAAATATAGCTAATTTAATTTTTACATATTTTTACAAATTTATTTAGTATTTTAAAACTAAATTACATACAATTGCAATATTAGCCTCTTTTAGATTTAATAACGTTTATGTCTATAAAAATTGGGTTAATATTTTAAATTTAATAATTACACATTATTAATCATTTTAGTATCCCTAATTTATTTCCAAAAATTACTTCGCTATTTTTTCTAAAATAAATAAGGGAAAAGTGGCTATTTAAAATACAGCCCAATTGTGTTTCAATTATGGCCATTATGAACCCCAATTTGTAACCCAATTACCCTGACCCAATCCCCATTTGAATTGACCCGTACCCAACCCCGTTAAACCGCTCCATGTACCCGATCAATTCAGGCCGTTGATCAAAATGATCAACGGCCACCAAGCCCCCTTTCCTTTTTTAATTCAAACGACCCCTAACCCTAACCCAATTTCACACCCTGGCCACCTCTAAATCCCAATTCTCTCTCAAACTCTCTCAAAAAACCTAGCCGCCACCCTCAACCAGCACCTAAAATCGTCCAAATCAATGGCTTCCAAAGCCATTGGAGGCATGTATCTACTTCCCTTAGCTTCTATGTGTTCGAGTACTATGGTTTCAAGGCCAGACCTTGAAGATGCTTGGCCCAGACTTTGGTCTTTCTTAGATTTATGGTTGTCCCCGATCATCTTTGACCTTGCTCCGGCCGGCCATGGTTATCCAAGCCTTATTCTTGACTTCTCCTACTTAGATCGACGATTGTCCCAGCCTTTCTCACCATCTGGGTTTCTACTGAAACCCTAATCTTTTAGGTTCTTCTGATTTCTTTTATATCTATTTAGATTTGTGCTTGCTCTAAACTTCTAAACGTTTTTCTCAAGGTTTCTTCTAAAACTTTACCTTCAAAACCCTTTGTCTTTTTCGATTTAGGGTTTTATTAAATTATTTTAAAGCTTTCTCTGATTTTTATATATGTTCTACTGTGTTTCCATATGTCGTTATTTTACTTGATTTTGCATGTTAAGGGCGTTAACCTTTTTGAGATTTTTGAATTTATTTTGTTAGTATTTTTGCCTGACTTACTAGTTTTTCATCTTTGTACTCGATTGATGGTTAAAACCCTAAAATTTGGGGTTCGTTCGAGTTCTGAGACTATTTGCTATGTGATTTACTTGTTCGTCATGCTCTGAAGTCGATTGATTTCAAAACCCTAACTTCTTTGGACCTATTCGAGCTTCTGAAGTTGCTTCATCTGTTGCTCGACTAGATTTGAAACCCTTTTCATTTCAACCACTGTTTCTTTATGTGATTTTAACTTCCCGATATCATTGAAATTAGACTATGTTTTCAGAAAGGTCTTTTTACTTGACCTTTTATATGTTTCTGATACTCTCTCTTTTCTCTATTACTGAGTTGGTGAAATCAACCTATGTGACTACCATGTTTCGATAGTTCATTAGCTACTGACTTTGTGTTTGATATTGCATAATGTTTCTCTTTGTCATGTGTTCAGTCTCACATGCCTGATGTTTATGCACTCTTTTATATGCCAAATTTCCCTCTAAAATGACCTTTAATTGTGGAATGATTTCAAACCTCCTTGTGCAATTCTGATTGCACTCGTGTAATTGATTCTTTCTTTGTTTTACTGATTTCCCTGTTTCTTGGATTAATTTGAAAACTTACCTTTAGACTTTCGATTCTCCTGTACTTAGTTTGGTTTATTTGTTTATTCATGGGAACCCATGTTATTCTCTCCAGAATCAATAATTTTGAATCACTGACTCCTTGATTTACTTGGAGTTGATTGTCACAATATTTTGTAAATCTATTGTGTTTCCTACCTTATTTTGTTAACCGAGTATCTTCATTGATTCTGCAATAGTTGTTTCCTTAACTGGACCCCTATATACTTACCCCACATTGTCTATTCTATACATGGCGTTCTACTTGGTTTCTTTCCTTAAATATTTTCTGCCCATTACCGTTTAATTTTAACTCTTTTATTAAAGGAAGTCTTATACTGATTATATTTTAATTAGTAAATAGTTCCATAATTACTAAACTAAGCACATAGGCTCTCTGCAATAAGTTCCCAACCGCTGACCCTTTTTGTGTAGAGTTATCAACTCTATAACTATTTCCCAGCACCCATTTCCCTTTTTCTTTACTTCCTTAGTTCTAAAAGTTCTGTTTCTGCACTTCCACTCCCTCTTAGACTTAAGTTCCACCACTTCTCTTGTGAGCCTTGCTTTGGGACCATGAGTTCCCTCTGAACTTGGACACTTGAGGGCTAGAACTTCCACACTGCACCTGTCCCTATTCTGATTTTGAAGCTTGGGTGTGAGCACTGCCCCGGGGTCCTATTGAGGCCCTTAGAGAACTCTGACACACCCAAGTCTAAGAAAGGCTTTGTATCAGTGATCTTTGAGTTAGTCTATCGCATAACTCAGACAGAAAGTCAAGAATTAGGCTTCCTCTGGTTGTAATTATTTTCTTTGTATTTTATGATATACTTGGTATTTCTGGTTTGTATTAGTTATAATAAACATTTGGGGTTTGGCTAGTGTAAAAGGATGGGTATTTGTGCATGTCAAGGGTAGAAATTACGCCTATAGGATTGTTATAATTCTGCATATTCAAACTTCACCTAGAAATTATACCTACAGGATTGTTATAATTCTGCATATTTAAACTTCACCTAGAAATTATGTCTATAAGACTGTTATAATCCTGCATAGTCAAACTTCACCTAGAAATTATGCCTATAGGACTGTTATAATTCTGCATATTCAAACTTCACCTAGAAATCATACTTATAGGATTGTTCTAATTTCATTCTGCATAATTCAAATTGCATTTAGATACCATGCATATAAGGTTTAAAACAAGTTCCTGTATTTAGATACTATGCCTATAAGGTTTAAATAAGTTTCTGCATTCAGATACCATGTCTTTAAGGTTTTTTGCGTTTCGACACCACGTCTATAAGTGTCTAAAATCAACAATGTATGGAAAACATGCATATAGGAGTTTCTAAAGGAATTTGATTCGCTTCACTCAATGCTAGATGTAAAATCTGTAATAATCCATACTATCAACTGCAAAACCTGTAATCCATTTATTTAATTCTGCATCTCTTCTGATAATCTAAGTCCCTCACTTAACAAAGTTTATCAAGCATGCCTATAGGATCCCGAATAATTCATTTCGAGTTTTACTGTCTTATCACCTTCTGAATTAAGTAGATACCATGCCTATAGGATCCTCGCCTGACTACTTAGGCAAGCCTTAGAGTAATAATTGTAAACTGAATCCACTTCTAATAATTGTTACAACCAGCAGGCAGGCCTGATTCGGACTTCTTATCTGAGTTATGTAATAAACTAATCTGTTTCAATCCTAAACTCCCTTGTCTTCTGTATTTAATCATTCCTAAAAAGTATGAGCGAGTCATGCTAATTACATGTTTTTCTTTGTTTAAGGAGGTACATATGAGCCTTTTGTTTGTCTATATATTTTCCCCAAATATGCAATCTGTGTTTTGTATGTCGCCTTAGAGTTTTTACCTTTGAAACATGAAATAAGCCTAATATCCTTCTGTTTTTAGGATTAGTAGTCCTAAGTGCCTCCGGAACTGATAGGAGTGGAACAGGTAATAGCATGCAATAAGTAATCGAGACCAATCCGTGCTTTAAATACCTTAACAGGGTAGGATGGGTAGATATGGATATGATGACCACGCGATAATGTCACGTGCTGCCCCTCATTGAGGAGTGATTACTGGACATTGTGTGGAGTGATCCATATTTTTAATAAACCTAGGACCCCTTTCCTTTATTCTTTATTTTCTTTTATTTCAGCATTTTAACTCCTTATTTAAAAAATCAGCTTTTCTAATCGTTCTTTCAAACTTTGTTTACTTTCAAACCATTATGTGTTGAAATCCCCTCCTATTTAAGCCTTATCTGCCTAAATGTTAATTGCACTTCAATTCATAATAATTGTTTGGCCGGGAACCATACTTGTGGATTCTGAGGGGTGCCTAACACCTTTCCCTTAGAATAATTTCAAGCCCTTACCCAATCTATGGTTATTCAAACAAACTTAGAGTTAAATCTCTATTGGTGTCCTAATGCACCTTAATCATTAGGTGGCGACTCTTCAAATGCAAACCAGTTCCCAAAAGGAACAAGTTGTCCCTCCAAATGTCATAAACCCAATTTCCACCGAGGAAAAAGGGGGCACGACAAACAGGAGGCTACATATACTAGTATTGCTCAATTTAAAGGAAAACATAGATATTTACTTAATGAAATGGGATTTTTCAACAATTATCACGTGTAGACACTTGTCACCTCACGTTATAACAATAGTACCAAAATCCTAAGGGGAGTTCCCCCATGCAAGGTTAGGCAAGCCACTTACCTCAAACCAAGCTCAAATCAATCTAATATCACGCTCTTGCCACGAGTATCCAACTCCGAGCGGCCTAAATCTAATCAAATCAATTACATAACGTAAATATAGCTATAAGCAACTAATTTAGCTAATAAATTTAAAGCTAAGGCGAGAAAATATGAAAATGCCCAAAAATCCTCCTCAGGCCCATGTCTCGAAATCGGGAAAAAGTTACCACTTTAAAACACCCATTAATTCACGAGATCACTCATCCAAAAATTATTCAATTCTGACACTTAAAACCCGATCAAAACCAAAAAATTCGATTAAGGAAATTTTTCCCAAATTTCCCATATTTCCCCTCAAACTCCTTGATTAGATGGAGGAAATTACTATAGATTGATGAAATAAAATGAAATAGGGTTAGGAATCGTTACCCACTGATTTCCTCTTCTAAATCCTCACAAAATCGCCTTCTCCTGAGCTCCTAAAGTCCCAAAACTGAAAAAGGATAAAACCCTCGACTTGGCCCTTTTTCTTCCAGAGATCGCACTTCTGCGAGAGGGCCATCGCACCTATGGTCCCGCACCTACAGAAAAAATCATCGCAGTTGCGGAAGTTACTTATCTGGGTCGGGCCGCATCTGCGATCACCGGGCCGCATCTGTGGTCCCCCAGCCGCACGTGCAGTTCTGCTGCCTTGGTCCATTTCTACTTCTGTGACTACCCAGTCGCTTCGGTGATACCGCATCTGTGGTCCCGCATCCGCAGGTACGATTATATCGGGTTCAACAACCTTAAGAAATTGCCTAAGTCCAAATCAAATCCATTAAGCTTCTGAAACTCACCCGAAGCTCCCGGGACCTCAACCAAACATACCAACCAATCCTAAAACATCATACCAACTTAGTCGAGCCCTCAAATCACATCAAACAATGCTAAAACCATGAATCACCCTCCAATCCAAACTTAATGAACTTGAAATCTCAAAATTCTACAACCGATGTCTAAACCAACCAAACCACATTCGATTGACCCCACATATTCAAGAGTACAGATCTATTCCAACTACCGAAATCAGATTCCGACACAGATATCAAAAATTCCACTATCGACCCGAAACTCTAAAAATTCAACTTTCGCCATTTCAAGCCTAAATAAGCTACGAACCTTCAAAATACCAATGGAGCTAACGAAATCGACGAAATTCCATTCCGAAGTTGTCTTCACACTGCTCACACTACAGTCCAAATTCTAAGACTTAAACTCTCATTTAGGGACTAAGTGTCCCAAAACACTCCGAACTCAAGATTTACCATCCCGACAAATCATAATAGTAGAAAGAGATACGGGGTAAGCAGTTAATAAGGGATCGGGTCATTAATTCTCAAAACGATCGGTCGGGTCGTTACACAAGTACTCAAGTCATGCTACAGAGCAAGTAAAGCCAGCTATATATTCTGCCTTACCATGCTACAGACCAAGTAAAGCCAGCTATATAACTAGTTTGACCATGCTACAGGTTAGGCGTAGCCAGATTTGTAGCTAGGCTGACCGCACTATAAGCGTGGCCTCGTGAAGTCTATAGCCCGGTAATTAAAAGTCACGGGTTAAAAGACTCCAACCCAGATTTCGACTGAAGAATTTCGGCCCTAATGTATAAATACTCCCCAAACGAGTTGAGAAAGGCTTAGACACTATTTTGGAGAAGAAAAGGCTACGGAGCACTGTGGAGCAAGAATCAAATGAGTTTTCCCTTTGTTTATCTCCTTACTTTATAGTTTAATATCTTTGAACATCATGATAATTGTTGATACATTTGTGAGTAGCTAAACTTTCTATTCTTGGTTTTGATGGAACCTATTGGGGGATGATTTTTTACAACATTTAATATATATTTGCCTTTGATTTTTCTATACTTGTTCAACTACGTTTACATTGTGGTTGATTGAGGAGCTCTCAATTGACTATGCCTATTTAGGGTGTATTGCTTGGTAAAGCTTACATATTTAGGTAGTTGTTGAATAACATCACTCCTAACATATGTGAGGAATGTATACGGAGGGTTTAAATGTGGGACTAGGAATAACGAAATCATGGTGTGATCTTAGTGAGCAATGAATTAGTTCCAACTAGAGTAGTTCGGAAGAATACGTCTAGTAAATTGTAGTAGTTACTCGAAAGAGAATTATGACACCCAAAGTACTCACGGTTGGTTATAGAATGCTTAGGCGAATGCATAGGAAACATAGTGGGGAGGATTCCGACAATAGGAGAAATCATAACCCTAGACTTTTCCAAATCTTGTCCATAATATTTGCTATGTTAGTTATAAATTACTGCATTTTAATTACTTTGCTCTTGATTAGAAAACATTCAAATCGTTATTTAATATTTTAGAAGGTTGATTATGTGAATTTGTGCAAAACTAGTAGTTGTAATTAGTTGGTTAATTTCTTGTGGGATTCGACTCCGGACTTGTAAACCGAGTTATATTTGCAATGACTGCTAGACCTCTTAGGAGGCATAGTTGGGCATGATCAAACTCTGGCATTGTTGTCGGGGAATTAACGTTGTTATTAATTACAGCTAAAAGAATTATCAGAATTCATAGTTTATTCAACTTTCTCGACTTGAAATTCATTATATTGAAACTCTAATGTTTGTAGTCTTGTGTGTTACAGGTGCATGCCTAGAAACTCCTCAAGAACTAGTGAATTGTACGAAGCATTACCGGAAACTTAGAAAGCTTTGAAGGTACTAAATCAAGCAAACAAGAAAGTCAAATGACAACATAACTCAATAGAACGAATCGAATAAGACATGGGTGACGTAATACACAACCAAAACAATGTGAATGACCCAAAATTTTTTGGTGTGGCACCTCTTTTGCCAGAAGCAGCCTTGTATGATTGGGCACAACCCACCACTAAAAACCTGGCAACCGCAATTGTAGTCCCTCCGATACAAGTAGAATCATTTCAAATTACAAACAACATGCTACATTTGTTGCAAAACAATGGACTATTCTCGGGGTCTTACATTGAAGATCCACAACAACATCTGAAAAATTTCCTGTCGATTTGTGTCACGCAAAGGCAAATGAATGTGACACTGGAAGCAATAAGATTGTTGTTGTTTCCATTCTCAATGATGAGAGAGGCTTAGGCTTGGCTCAATTTTCTCCCCATAAACTCTATCACTACTTGGGAGAAATTAGTCAAGCTGTTTTTGAAAAAATTCTACCCACCCAATAAGACTGCCAAGCAAGTTGATAAGATATTGAGCTTCAAGCAGAAACCAGCTGAAACAGTACAAGAAATGCGGGAGAGGTTCAAGGGGATGCTGGTCAAGTGTCCATACCATGTCATTCATGATCAAATGTTAGGGTAAAGGTTCTACATGAGATTGGCATACAGTTCAAAGGCCAATGTTGATGCTTTAGCAGGTGGAGCATTTTTCGCAAATCAATCAGAGAATGCAAGGTCTTACTTGATAAAATGGCTCAAAACTCAGGATTAATGAGAATAGACTCTACAATCACTCATGTAGTTCACTCAGTAGCTCTAGAACCAAACAACTACATGGCTAAAAATATGGCTAATATGATGATGCAATTGAGTATCCTAACCAAAAAGATTGATGAGTCAGGCAAAAAGCAGGTGCACATAGTTGACACGACTAATAGAGGCTCGTGCACACCATGCATTAACCAACCACGTGCTCTTATAGAGTAGTGAATATGAAAGTGACAATCAAAACTATCAAGAGAATATAAACTATGTGGGAAACTATGGAGGCCAGAGGAAAGGTGGTTAAAATTAGGGGCAGTATAGACCAACACAATAGCAGTACAATAACAACAACAATCCTGGAGTATTCGACCACAGAGTAAAGTCATTCCTTATCAAAGGCAATATGGATATAATCAGGAAAATCAGCAGCTAGCTTATCAACAGCCTTACAACAACAGATAGTGAGATAAGATAATGGGTTGTCTGAAATTAAAGGAATGCTATAACAACTGATAGGGTCTAGTGGAAAATGCACGAGAAGGTTGAAGCACATGACTCAGCGACAAAATGCATTGAGATTCAATTGGGAAAATATCTATGGCTCTAAATAATCTTCCTCAAAGGACGTTACCTATGGACACACATGTCAATTCGAAAGAGCAGGGCTCAAAGCAACTTATAGTGGTGAGTCTGAGAAACGGTAGGGAACTTGATCTAGAGCAAGAAATGACTCGCAAAAGCCAACCAACTGAGATAATCATACCAATACCGATTGAGGTAGATGAGTCAACTGAGCTAACAGAAGTAAGATTGCAGCTAGATCAGGAGGAACTAAGCAAAGAGAAAGAGGTTGCAAAGGAGACTGATAAAGTGCAAGAGAAGGCATTAGAAAATGTGCCTGAGTAGGATCTAACTCAAGTCACAAGAAGGAAGCGAACTCCAGCACCCTTCTCGCAGAGGTTGACCAAATATCAAAAGGATGAAAAGTATCAGAAGTTCATGGAGATATTGAAGCAGATTTAGGTGAACATTCCATTGATTTATGCCTTGAAGGAGATGACCAATAATGCAAAATGATGAAGGAATTGATGTCTCACAAGTTTGAATTTCAAGACTTGGCAACTTTGACACTGACTCAGGCATGTAGTGTGGTCCTGACAAGACCTATAGTTTAGAAGCTATCTGACCGAGGGAGTTTCACAATTCCATACACCATAGGCAGCTATGCTTTTGCCAAGGCATTGTGTGATTTGGGAGAAAGCATAAACTTGATTCCCTTGTCTATTGATAAAAGGTTAGGCATTAGAAGGGCAAGACCCACATCCATGTTGTTACACCTAGCTGACTGAACGATGAAAAGGCCATCAGGTATACTTTATGATGTACTTGTGCAGGTTGGAAAGTTTATGTTTCCGACAGATTTTGTTATTCTAGATTGCCAATTGATGAAGAGATTCCCATAATTTTAGGAAGGCCATTCTTGGCCACAGGGAGAGCTTTGATTGATTTTGGAACTGGAGAGCTAAAAATGAGATTGAATGATAAAGAAATAACATTTAATATACAGAAGTCTATACAGCAACCCAGTGAGTTTTCCAATTGCTCTCTGATCGAAGTTGTGGATGTGATTCTAGAGGAGGAAGATGAGTCACTAAATACAAAATACCGCTTAACAGCTTGCCTGATACACTTAGAAAAGGTAGGTGGTGAGGACTTAGCGGAGTGGGTTTGGGCCCTTGAAGGCCAAGGGTACTGGAAAAGAGAGCTCGAATTCTAGACTACACATTTAGAATAAAGAAAGACCCCTCCAGCTAAGCCATCAATTGAAGAGCCACCATAGGTTGAGTTAAAGCCGTCACCATCTCACCTCAGGTATGCTTTCTTGGGACCTAGCTCAACCTTACCTGTTATTATTCCATATACTTTGTTAGATGTACATGTAGAACAACTTTTGGAGGTTCTAAAGGAATGCAAGACTGCAATTAGGTGGACCATTGTAGACATAAAGGGTAATAAAGCCAACATTTTGTATGCATAAGATTCTACTGGAAAATGGGCACAAACCTTCCAGAAAACATCAAAAAGGGTTGAACCCCAACATGAAAGAAGTGGTGAAGAAAGAAGTGATCAAGTGGTTAGATGGAGAAATCAGCTTCCCCATCTCCGACAGCAACTGGGTCAGCCTAATTCAGTGTGTGCCAAAGAAGGGTGGAATGGCTGTAGTGCGAAATGAGAATAATGAGTTGATCTCAACAAGAATAGTCACGGGATGGCGTATCTATATGGATTAAAGAAGATTGAGCAAGGACACCCGAAAAGACCACTTTTTGCTGTCACTCATGATCACATGCTAGATAAATTGGCGGGGACGTCCCACTTTTGTTTCCTAGATGGATACTCGTGGTATAACCAAATTTCTATTGCCCCAGAGAATAGAGAGAAAACATTGTTCACCTATCCGTATGGCACCTATGCTTTTCAGAGAATACCGTTTGGCTTATGTAACACACCTTCCACATTCTAAAGGTGCATGATGGCCATCTTTACAAATATAGTAGAGGAAATAATGAAGGTTTTCATGGATGACTTCTCAGTGATGGGTAACTAATTCGATGATTGCCTTATGAACTTAAAAAGAGTATTGAAGAGGTATATGGACACTAATCTAGTAATAGTATGGAAAAAGTGCCATTTCATGGTACAGGAAGGTATAGTCTTCGGAAACCAACTGTCAAGTACTATCATTGAGGTAGACCGTCCTAAGGTTGATATAATTGAGAAGTTACCTCCCTCCCCCCCACTTCCATCAAGGCGATAAGAAGGTTCCTTGGTCACGCCGGCTTCTACAGGCGGTTTATCAAAGATTTTTTCAAAATTGCTAACCCTTTGAGTAAATGGGAACAACCTTCTAAGCTGATGTGTGATGTAAGAGACTGTGATGTGGGGGTAGATATATGGTAGAGAAAAGATAAATTCATGCATCCAATATACTATGCAAGTAGAACCTTTAGTGGTGCCCAACTAAATTACACAGTGACAGAGAAAGAGATGTTAGCAATGGTGTTCACATTTGACAAATTCAAGTCATACCTGATAGACTCAAATGTAATTGTATATACTGACCATGCTGTCTTAGGTACCTAATTGAGAAGAAGGAGTCAAAGTCGTGCCTGATTGGATGGGTGCTACTACCACAAGAGTTTGACTTGGAAATCTGTGATCAAAAAGGAACCCAAAACCAAGTTGTTGATCACTTGTCCAGGCTTGAATGAGCTTAAAACAGGGTTTAAAGGTGGGATTAGGAATAACAAGACCTTGGTGCGAGCTTAGTGAGCGGTGAATTAGTGTCAGCTAGCGTAGTTTGGAAGAATGCATCTAGTAAATTGTGGTAGTTACTTGGAAGATAATTACAACACCTAAAGTACTCATGATCGATAGAGAATACTTAGACAAATTTATAGGAAACGTAGCGAGGAGAATTCAGACAATAGGGAAAATCATAACCCTAGAATTTTTTTCAAATCTTGTCCAAATCTTTAGACTTTTACAAATCTTGTCCACTGCATTTTAATTACTTTTCTCTTAGTTAGTAAACATTCAAATCGTTATTTAATATTTTCAAAGGTTGATTACTTGAATTTGTGTGAAACTTGTGGTTGTAATTACTAGGTTAATTCTCTATGGGATTCAAATCCAGACTTGTCAACCAGATTATATTTGCAACGACCATTAGACCTCTTAGGAGGCATAGTTGGGCGCGGTCAAATTTTGGCGACGTGAGTTTGGTTTATTTTTTTTTAAAATTCTTTTCTTTTCCCCTTAATTCTCCTTTTTTAAAGCATCAAATACACACACACCAGCCTGTCACTACGCGCCCTAATCCCCCCCCTACTCACAAACTCCATAAAATCCATACACTCTTACGCTCATTCATTGACTAGCAACATCAATTGAAGAGAAACACCCCTTCCCAAGCATCTAAGGTATGATTTCTAACTCTTCATTTTGCCAAATTTGAAATTGGGTGTAAATGATTTCGGATAACTTTAGGGTATGTTCTTCACAGTAACAATGTGCTTGTTTTTCCTAGCCCCATAAACACCATAGGAATGGTATTGTTGTTGTTTACGAAGGTGGTAGCACGAAATTCCCAAGTCAATTTGGAAGGCTGGGGAAATCCCTCATTCCTACAAACACTTCCATGTCACTAGTGCACGCTAAATGTTTGTCAAAATGCCTAAAAGGCATTATTTGTCCCAATTGGAGCTTGAGTCTCCGGGATTGTAATACTAGTACTATGTCGCCTTAAACCACTTGAAATTTTAAGTGTGGGGTGCCTCACTGGTAGCTATATGCATTGCAATTTTAGTAGACATCATTGTGCCATTGCGTGATTGTCATGCTACAATAAAGAGGTGAAGTCTGAATAGCCTTAAAATTTTTGAACATCATGTGATGAACTCTTAAGTGTGGGTTCATAAGACCATGTTTTGAATTGATTCAATGCCTCTAAGACTGACTAGTGTCTAATTTTATAGGTACGAATATGCCTCCTAAGAAGGATAACGGTAAAGGCAAGGGAAAATCCAATGATCCTACCAAAGCTAAGGCTTCCTTTGCACCTCCACCTAAAAAGAGAAAAAGAGGGGTGGCCACTTCAAGTCAGGTTGAGGGGTTGCAAGAAGTTTAGCTATAGCAGCCTCACGAGCACAGCATGCAGGATATTGAGAATTTGGACTTAAGAGTATACCCCCATCTACCAAGGACCGGTACAAGCTTTGTCGGCCGAGACATATACGCTCTAAGTCGGTTGTTCATGGGCTCCATCTAAAATCTATGTATCAATCAATTTGGAAGGCTATTCATGATCTTTGATAGAGCTACGTGTTTGGAAACATTAGGGATATCAATGTAAACCTTGTCTGTGAGTTTTACGCTGGTTATTATCAGAATGATCCTAAGCAACTAGTGCCTATTTGGGGGAGGTTGATTGATTTTTCTACATCAGCTATATACAATTATTTCGGAGCTCCGAATGTTCCTCATGAGCCCCTGGATAACTTCATTACCCATCCAACATATCCGGCACCGAGACATACTCTCTATGTTGTCAATTTTGTGGTTGCTTCGCTCCGTAAAAAGAAAACCCAAAGTCAGAGGAAATTTCTTAAGACAAAAATGAAGTCGGTGGCTCAGGTGTGGTTGAAATTGATCAACGTGCGGCTACTACCATGAAACTATGAGACTCTGATTAGCCATGAAAGGGTCGGCATACTGTACTTCCTAACGGCTGGCCAGTAAGTTAATATGAGCAAGTTGATAGAAAATGCTACCAGATGGCACAAGTGAGAACCAGCAAGAAAATTGATAGATTGTCCTTCGGTAACATATTGACTCAGTACCTGAGAAAAGGTGCGGAGGAGGAGCGAGATTTTGATGTAGTCATTCAACCACCCCTCCGACTAACGGACATCACCAGCATCCGAGCGAAGGAAGCGAGTTTTATGGCCTTGCTGATAGGTGTCGAGCACAATGCTCTATATGATAACTTTATGGCCTATTTATATGAGATGATGGACTTGCAGCTTAAGATTGGAGGGAGGCCGGCCACTACGGAGGAGAGGGCTATCTTGGAGGAGAATTTTTCACTCAATACTCATGCCCAAAATCTAGTTGGTCTTGGCGATGGCTAGAGACTCCAAGAGGATGAGGATATCAACATGCCCAAGTGTTAGAGGCCGAGCCACAGTAGTCTAATAACTAGGGATTATGAGACATTTTACACTTTTTCTTGCTTAAGTTTTTATTAGAAATATGTACAAAATTGTCCCAAAGGCTCACAAGTTGTGCTTGATTGCAGGTTTGATAAAAAAAGTGACAAGGTGTCAAAAACCATCTCAAAAAGGGAGTGAAACATGCACAAGTACCAAGACAAGGTCAAGCTCAGTAAAACAGGACCAGTGCGGTCACATACCATGCTGTGTGGTCCACAAAGCCATGGTTCAGAGAAGTTGCTTTTCAGGCCACAAGGCAATGCGGCCGCAAAGGGTTTTGTGCAGTTCGCATTGGATTCATTGCAGCAACACTCGATTTTGTGCAGTTTGCATTGCCCAAGTTTAGAGAGATGCTAGATTGGAGGATGAAGCCCGATGCGGTTCGCGGCCCTTTTTGTGCCAACCGCAACAGAAGCCACCGTGGCTGCACTCGACTTTGTGCGGTCCGCAAAGCCCAGCTTCAGAGAGATGAATAGTCAAGCCAAGAGCCTTAGTGCGGCCGCACTCGATTTTGTGCGGTCCGCACCAGCCCTATAGGGGTATTTTTGTCCAGAATTTTTAGCCTAGTATAAATAGTTTCTTCTCCCATTTTTAGGTCATCAGATAGTTTTGGACGTAGAGTTGCGCTCTTGAACTCATTTCTTTTACCATTATAAGTAATTTTAGCTTAGTTTCAACATTGAATCTTCAAGTTTTATTAAACAATTAATTATTATGAGCTTTTCTTCATCTATTTCTTTGTTTTCATCTATAATTATGAGTAGCTAGACCCATTAGCTAGGGTTGTGTCTCAACCCTAGTGTAGGTAATTGACGGGTCTTGTGTTTTGATGCTTAATTGTCTATAGGTGTTTGATATTTGGGCTAATTTAAGGTTTTAATGTTGAATTAGTGGTTGCAAACACTAGTTTATGCCTAGTAGACTTTGGCACTTCTTGAGAAAGTGAGCCTAAGTCCATGAAATTAGTACAACAAGGAATTGGGGAGTACTCAAGAGATTGATAGTCCCAATTAAAGGGTTAAACCTAGAGATAGTAATACCCGACTTGATCCTTGATTGCTTGCACAAATTTGTATACCTAATTGGTCTTGAGAAAGTCAATTCAGGCAAAATCACTCGAGCTACCGAGAGATATAGAGTGAGTAGAATCGTAAAATGGTTATATCATGCTCCCCAAATGCGACAATCTAGCTTTAGACTCAAGAATCCGTCAATTAGCCACCTAGGAGAAAGTCACTACCTTAGTGCCTTTTATCTATTTGAACAACTCTCAATAGTTTAATCTTAGCATTTCTTAGTCTAATTTAGCATCCTAGTAGTATAAGATTAGAAGTAAAAATCAAAACCAACAATGTTTAGAAGTTCAATTAGGAACAAATACGCAACTCCAATTTAGATAGAAACTCAATTCCAATTTCTAGCTCCCTATGGAAATCGATCCCGACCTTCTCGGGTAAAAGCTGCTTCGACCTCTCTTGCTGCTTCATAGTAGTACAGGGTTGGCCTCGATCACTTTTTAGTGCCATTGCCGGGGAGCTAATGGTTTTGGCTATCTATCTAAATAGTTTTGTGTATTGTTCTTCTTTCTTTCTTTGTTGCTAATTTGTGTGTGTCACAACTTCAGGTACCAAATGGCAGCAAAATGCTAATGACCCTCTTGTAAATGTGATTTCGGGGGAGGAGGTAGATGATGTAAGAGATGATGAGGTGCCTCTTGTACCTCAAGGACAATGTAGAGACTGCCACGCCAATAATAATGACAATGACAATATTCCAGACCCTCCTTTGCAACCTCCGAGAGTGGCTCAATGAGTGCTTCCAAACCAAGGCTATGCAAGTGCAATTGTTCCAACCTATATCTGAGCAGGAAATTTTCAAATCACCAATGTTATGTTGACATTGCTGGAGCATCATGGGTATTTCACGGGTGCTGCCAATCAAAATGCTTATAAATATCTCAAGGTTTTTGTGGACACCTATTGGGGGAGCAAGCAAACTAATGTGTACGAGGATGCACTTCGGTTGAGACTCTCCCCATTCTCACTTAGAGGGAAGGCATTTGATTGGCTTGAGAGACTTCTCAACCATTACATCACTACTTCGGATGAGTTGGCGGATAAGTTCATAGCAAAGTTTTTCTCAACGGGGCACATGGCAGCATTGAGGGATGAGATCTTAGCCTTCAAACAGGAGCCCACTGAGCCATTACATGAGATTTGGGAGCTATATAGATCAATGGTAAAATAATGCCCGAATAATGATATGACCAAAGAGATGATCCAACAGACTTTCTACCGGGGCATTAACACAACAAACTAGTGCATAGTGGACCAACTTGTTGGGGGCAACTTCATGAAGCTAACTTATGATGAGGCTTGTGACATTCTTGACGAGATGGTTGACACTTCTTCTGCTTGGCAAATTAGAGCCAATGTGCCCCAGGGTGACCCCACGGTCACTCATTTGCACAAAGAGTTACATGATCGTGGGTAGGCTACAGATGAGTTGACAACTATGATGAACTAACTAGAAAAGGCACAGTTGCAACAAGTTCAAAATCCGCCAGGTGAATGCTATGGAGGGTGTCAACATGCTAGTCAACAAAAGAAGACAAAGTGGTCAACGGAACCAAGGGAATTCAGAGCAATACGACAATGATTGTGGTAGATTTCAAGATGATGGTTATGATGGACAGAATGAAGAGGTGCAATACGTGAATAATTATCAAGGCCAAAGGGGCAATTCTTCCAACCAACAATAATAGATACCCCAAAGCAATTGGGGAAATCAACAACAAGGCAATGGTAATTGGGGGAACAACAACCAAAAATCCAACTGGGGCAATCAAAAAAACAATCAAAACAATCAGGGTAATTGGAATGGTAACAACAACAATTGGAGTGAGAATAACAATGAAGGTGGATGGAACAATGGAAACCAAGGAAGCTGGGGGAAAGGCTTTCAAAGGCCCCCAACGTACCAGCAACCGAACAATCCGCCCCCATTTCCATCCCAAGGTCCTAGTCTTCTAACAATGATATGGGGAGAATTGAAATGATGTTCGAACAAATGATGAAGAAGAATGCACATTATGATGCTCATTTGTCTTCCCACAATACTTCAATTAGGTATTTGGAGGTTCAATTGGGCCAAATCTCTCAGTCCTTGAATACTCACCCTAAGGGTACTCTACCAAGTGATACGGTAGTGAACCCAAAGGGTGAGAATAATCATGTTATGGCAGTAACTACAAGGAGTGGATGAGGTGAATGCCACCAAACAAAAGCAAATTTTGAGTGATGATGTTGAGTTGCAAGAAGATGAAGTTCCTTTGGTAGTTGAAAATGTGATTGATAAGAATGTGAGTGAATAAGTGAGGATTGATATACAAGATACCAAGGTGGAAACTCAAAATGATGTGAACCCATCTAGGGAACACATAATAGACATGCTGGAGCTGGTTGTGCCTAAAGCCAATGCTCCTTTTCCAAGGCCACCTCCACCTTATCCTCAAATGCTCGTGAAGCAAAAAAATGAGAATCAGTTTAAAAAGTTCATTGACATGATGAAGAGATTATCAATTAATGTGCCTTTGGTGGAGGCTCTTGAACAAATGCCGAGCTATGCTAAATTCATGAAGGACCTGGTGAAAAAGAAACGATCCATGGATTGTGAAACTATAAAGATGACCCACCAAGTTAGTGCAATTGTGCACTCAATGGCCCCAAAGCTAGAAGATCACGGTGTTTTCACCATTCCTTGAACCATTGGGAGTGCGGACTTCGCTAAAGCTCTATGTGATTTGGGGGAAAGTATCAACTTGATTCCCTACTCAGTTTTCAAGACTTTGGGTATTGGGAAACCGAGGCCGGCTTTCATGAGACTGCAAATGGCGGATAGAACTATGAAGAGACCATTGGGTATTATTGATAATGTGCTTGTTCGAGTGGACAAATTTATCTTGCCAGCTAATTTTGTGATCATTGATTGTGAGGTAGATTATGAAGTTCCAATCATATTGGGGAGACCTTTCCTTGCTATGGGGAAAGCCTTAGTTGATGTAGAAGTAGGGGAACTCACCTTCCGGGTGCGTGATGAAAAAGTGGTCTTTCATGTGTGCAAGTCAATGAAGCAGCCCAACAGTTCCGAGGTGTGCTCTTTTGTGGACCTTGTCACGGCAGTGATAGTTAATGATACTAGTGCAATGATCAATGTGGAGGACTCTCTGGAGGCCGTATTGTTGAATCTTGATGTCAATGATGATGAGAGCCGAGTGGAGTGTGTGAATGCTTTACATGGGATGGGCTCTTACTCTTACGAGCCAAGGAAACTATCTTTGGACTTGAGAATAGGAAGACTTCACCAACAAAACCTTCAATTGAGGAACCTTCAGTGTTGGAGTTGAAACTGTTGCCTCCATACCTCAATTATGAGTTCTTAGGCCCTAGTTCTACTTTGCCAGTTATTCTTTCCTCTTGTCTTACTAACATGCAGGTTGATGCCATATTGGCGGTGCTTCAAAAGCGGAAAAAGGCAATTGGATGGACTTTAGCTGATATTCGGGGGATAAGCCCCGCTTTCTGTATGCACAAAATTATTCTAGAAGATGATGCAAAGCCCTCCTTGGAACATCAAAGGAGGTTGAACAAGGTAGTTCAAGAAGTTATGAAAAAAGAGTTGATCAACTGGTTGGATGCCGGGTTGTGTACCCCATCTCTAATAGCTCTTAGACTTCACCAGTGCAATGTGTACCGAAGAAGGGTGGCATGACCGTGGTTGCAAGTTCACAAAATAAGTTGATTCCTACCAGAACCATCACCGGTTGGAGGGTATGCATGGACTACCACAAGTTGAATAAAGTGACCCGCAAGGATCACTTTCCACTGCCTTTTTTTTATTAGATCGTAGATCGACTTGCTGGGCGTGTCTTCTACTATTTCTTGGATGGGTATTCTGGGTACAACCAAATCTTGATTACTCCGGAAGATTAGGAGAAGACCACATTCACTTGTCCATATGGCACCTTTGCTTTTTCCAGGATGCCTTTTGGCTTGTGTAATGCACCAGCTACATTTCAGCGGTGTATGATGGCCCTTTTCACTTATATGGTGGAAGACATTTTGGAGGTGTTCATGGACAACTTTAGTGTCGTGGGTGATTCATTTGATGAGTGCTTGAAGAATCTTGATAGATTTTTGGCCCGTGGTGAAGAAACCAATATTGTTCTTAACTGGGAGAAATGCCATTTCATGGTGGAAGAGGGCATAGTCCTTGAGCATAAAATTTTAAAGCATGGTATTGAGGTAGACAAAGAAAAAATTGATATGATTTCAAGGCTCGCTCCCCTACCTCTGTCAAGGGAGTTAGAAGTATTCGTGGGCATGCGGGGTTCTACACGCGATTTATCAAAGACTTTTCGAATGTAGTGAACCCCTTATGAAAGTTATTGGAAAAAGATGCCAAGTTTGTGTTCGATGAGAGATGTATGCAAGCCTTTGAACTTCTCAAGCATAAGTTGACCACCACTCCTATCATTACCACACCTAATTGGAGCTTGTCCTTTGAGCTCATATGTGATGCGAGCGAGGTTGTGGTTCGGGTGGTTTTGGGTCAAAGAGTGAAAAAAATATTTCATCCAATGTACTATGCGATCAAGACAATGAATGATGCTCAAATGAACTACACGGTCACCGAGAAAGAACTTTTGGGTATTGTGTTCGCAAAGGAGAAATTTTGACTGTATCTCATAGGTGCCAAGGTCATAATTCATACCGACCATGCTGCTCTCCGGTACTTGATGACGAAGAAGGATTTCAAAGCTAGACTAATGCGATGGATCTTGTTACTTCAAGAGTCTGATTTGGAGATTATGGACTGGAAGGGTAGTGAAAACCAAGTGGCGGGGCCACTTGTCCCGCTTGGAGGAGGAGGGGAGGCCTCGTAATAGCCTAGAGATCAATGATTCATTTCCGGATGAACAACTCCTTTCGGTGTCAGTGAACGGTATGCCATGGTTTGCGGATGTTGCTACTTTCTTTGTGACTAGTATAATCCCTTGTAAGCTCTCTTATAACTAAAGGAAGAAGCTCAAATGGTATAGTTTGGATTTCTATTGGGATGAGCCATACTTGTTCAAGATTTGCACGGATGGTGTGATCCAAAGGTGCGTCCCGAAGGAAGAGCAATTGAGTATCTTGGAGGCTTGTCATTTCTCTTCCTATGGTGGTCATCATGGCGGGGGGAGGAGGGCTTCCAAAGTTCTTAGTTGTGGGTTTTATTGGCCAACTTTGTACAAATATGCAAGTGAACTTATGAAGAGGTGCGACGAATGTCAAAGAGCGGGTGGAATTTTGAAGAAAGATGAGATGCCTCTCAATACAATTCTTGAGGTTGATATGTTTTATGAATGGGGCATTGATTTTATGGGCCCGTTTGTTAGCTCGTGTGGGAACACATACATTCATGTGGCGGTTGACTATGTTTCAAAGTGGGTTGAAGTCGTTGATTGTCCCAACGATGAGGCCCGGAGTGTAGTTGAATTTCTCAAGAAGAGCATTTTTACAAGGTTTGGCACTCCTCGTGCAATCATTAGTGATGGGGGGTCTTATTTTTGTAATAGAGCTTTTGACACTTTGCTTGCAAAGTTTGGTGTCAACCACAAAGTTTCTACTCCTTATTATCCTCAAGCGAGTGGCCAAATTGAAGTCTCAAACAGGGAAATCAAGAGTATATTGTTAAAGACGGTCAATACAAATAGGACCGATTGGTCAAAGAAGTTGGATGATGCTCTATAGGCTTATAGGACTACTTACAAGACTCTGATTGGTATGTCTCCATATCGGTTGGTGTTTGGGAAAGCTTGACATCTACCAGTTGAGTTAGAGCACAAGGCCATGTTGGCTTTGAGGAAGCTAAATCTTGAACGGGATGTGGCAGCCAATCTTTGTGTGGAGCGGCTTAATAAATGTGATGAATTTTGATTCCATGCCTATTCCAGTTTGTCCTTGTACAAGGAAAAGATGAAGTACCTCCATGATAAATATTCTCGTGGAAAAGAGTTCAACGTGGGTGATTTGGTTGTTTTGTTCAACTCTCGATTACGTCTGTTTTCGAGAAAACTTAAGTCAAAATGGAGTTGACCATTTGAAATAGTGTTTGTGACCCCGTTTGGTGCACTTGATTTGAAAAACAAAAATGGGGAAGTTTTTAGAGTGAATGGGCACATGGTCAAGCACTACTTGGGAAAAGTTTATGATAGCCACGTGGTGGCACTTCTTCATCTCAAATGATTTGATGTTAACCTGCGTCGTGCCGCAACGTTAAATCAGGCGCTTCTTGGGAGGCAACCCATGTATTTTTCTTCTGATTTTTCTTTGATTTTCATTGTATTGTAGGATTTATTGTTGGAATGGCTGGTTGTGAGATGTTGTAGGATTGTGTTGATGCAGTGCAAGAAAAAGGTTGGAAAATGACCACTTTCTGAAGATGTCAATGCGGACCTCACTGTCATTTTGTGCGGCCGCAAAGACCTCAATGCAGGGGCAAGAAATCAATGTGGATCGTACTGATGAATTCACAAAAGTGGAGGTTCTCTGAAGTTTATCACCACGGCTACATTGCATTTTGTGCGGACCGCAGTGGTTGTCTTGTCTGAGCCCTATGATTTTGAGCAATGCGGACCACGGTGCCATTTTGTGCGGTCTGCGATAGGTAGGTAAGTTGGTACCCAGGACCTTTTTCTATAAATAGGACCTGAGGCCCTCCTTTTGAAATTTTTGAACTTTTCCATCTCAGAGACACATAAACACTGTTCATCTCTCTAAATTGGTTGTAATTAACTACTAAGCCTCGTCTATCTTCAGTACTTCTCACTTCTGGTAACTCTTTTTTTTTTAAGAATCAACTAACGTGAATGTTCCTTAATTGAAGCCAGAAGAATGGTCCATACCATCAAATTTTTTGCCATGCCTTCAGTGTAAATATTTCACCAATCAAATGCCTCTACAAAAAGCTACTTAGGTTCATTATTGAGAACCCGATATAACTGAAACATATAGGACTGGTTTGATAGCTCCGGAAGTTGTTAAATTATAGCCAGGTAAAGTGAAACGTATGAAGGAAACAATGCAAAGGAACAAAAATCTAGGCAAAATCATTATCATCTATTAATCGGGAGATAATCTCTTTCTGGGCAAATGATTCTCAGAAAAGAGTTTGTTCTTCAAGTTTATTTTAGTATCCTCCAAAGGTCTATTTAACTTGCTTTTTGGCTTTTGCAAAGGTTTGAAAATGTAGGTAATGTACTCATAGAAATTTCATTAGGAGTTGATGTTGACAGCGCTTGAGCTTGCAATATCAAATTCAATTTCTGAATTGAATTTTCCTTCTCGCTGGATTGCTTGCTTGATGACAATGTTGGTAATGATGGTGCTCGTCGTGGAGATGAAAAATTGGACTTTTTCAAAAGTTTTTCTTTGAAATGAGACAATTCTCTATTCTCCACCTCCTGTTTTGGTTTTAGTGTTAATTCAACAGGCACAAGCATCTGGTTGGCAGTGGTTGCAGCTCATTTTTTCATGAATCTCTGACCTCACACTATCATGAAATGTAAACAGGTCCCAGAGGTCTTCTGCCGAGAGAAAGTTTCCCTGGATATCAGAATTTATTTGTTCCTGCTGAATAACTTTCTGAAGACCCTCCTTTGACATCTGACGCTGATACACCTTTTCTTCAATAGTTCCAGTACTCAAAAACCTATAGATGTAGACCCTCTTCTTTTGTCCATCTCTCCAGACTCTTGCAGCAGCCTGTTTGTCATTGGCTGGATTCCAATCATGATCAAACAAAACCTGACGGTTCCCACAGATCAAATTAAGACCACAACCTCCAGCTTTGTTGCTCAACAGAAATGCAAACTCATCCTTTGTTGGATCATTGGAACATTAACTAGCTTCTGTCTTTTACTAATTGATGTAGTCTCATCAAGCCTTAAGAAGGGATATCTCCTTTCACGGCATAATTGAGAGAAAAGGTCCAGCGTCTGTGTGTAGATGGAAAGCAAAACAATACTATCATCAGTTTTCTGACGAAGTTGAGCCAGTAGTCGGGCTAAGACATGCATTTTCCCTGACAGTTCAACCCACAACCTAGCTCAGCCAGTATATGAGCCACACCTTCCAGAAAACATTTTTGGAGGGAAAAAGCGGATGCAGTCATCAAATCCTGTTGTCCCTGGACTTCTACTTCGTATTGTGTCGTATATCACTTCGGATAATTGCAAAGCTTTTTCAGAGCTATTATATAAGCTAAGATTTTTGATTGCTTTGCTTCTTCAGTGATAGCTCGTTTCACATTTTTCTAATGTATAAAATGATTGTACAGATCTGACTGGAGAGGTGTCAACTTGCAACAAACAACTTCGATTATCTTTGGTGGTAGGTGGTTTGACAATAACGCATTTGTCCTCCTCAAAATAAACTGATTAACGTTGGAACTTAGTTCAGCAGAGCGGTCAGATCCTAATTTCTTCTCTTCATCGACAGTAGTGGGTTCCCTACCACAAATTATTGGTGCCTCATAATAACTCCGAAAGTGTGCAGCATCGCCCAAGATACCAGGATTGGTGAAATTAACCATAGCATAAAACTCTTCTAGATCATTTTGCATTGGTATCCCTCATAGCAGAACCCAGCGCTTGCAAGTTAAAGTAGCCAACGCTCGATTAGTCAGCGTTTGATCATTTTTCAGTCTGTGAGCCTCATCACATATGAGAAGGTCACATGATCCAGAATTACTAAATTTTGAAGAATGCATTCGAAATGTCTCGTAGGAAACTACTAAGGCCTGTAATCTTCCCTAAACCCATATCATTAGCTAAAATGCACCCATTAATGTTGAAGGTACTAAGTGCTTCCGAGACACATTCAAACATGAACTGAACCCCTTCCCTCATGAGAGCATCAACATTTTGCAATTTTCGATCCTCATCAGGCGAACTGGTACCCGAGTGAGATTCTACATTCTGGTCATCATCGCCGCTATTAGATTCGAAATCCTTGTCATCATCGGGCTCGCAAAGGAATTCGTCGCTTGAATCATCACGTTCTGAAGACGAAAGAGCCTCGTCCTCCTCGGCCTCTATTAGTCTTTACTCTTTCAGAAGCTGCTCTCTGCTTAAAGCACTTCTGGTAACTCTAACTTCTACTTAATTGTTTAATTTTGTTATTTTCTTTTAATTATTTTTGTTTTTCTCTGTTCTTCTTCCTAGACTTTCTGTATTTCTTTCAATATTATACCTTAGGTTAGTTAATTTTTTTTGATTAGGATTAGGTAGTTAAATGACTGAACCAACACTTAGGGACTCTTCAATAGGTGAGAAAGTGGACTAAAATTGAACAAATCATGAACCCTAGGTTGGTGCTGCTACTTGGTACTCAGTGCAGACCGCGGTGGTATTTAGTGCAGTCCGCGGTACCCCTATGCGGTCCACAACGGTATTTTGTGCGGACCGCAATAATAAAGTTCTGAAACCTGATCATTGAGGATCACGGCCGCATCGCATTTTGTGCGGTCCATGGTGCCTCAATGCAGACCGCATTGGCATTTTGTGCGGTCCGTGGTGCATGTGTTCAAAGAGTTGGTAGTCTGAACCCCACCTTTATGCGAACCGCAATGGATTTTGTATGGTCCGCAATGGCCTCTTTGCGGCCACACTGCATTTTGTGCGGTCCGCACTCTGCAATTTTCATACTGTCTGCAATATTTTTTCTGCAACTGTGAACTTCATTGTTTTTCTTGATACTAACAAAGTCTGAATGAATGTTGTTTGCAAACGATGGTAAGATCAAGAGGAAAAGGTGCTAAACAACCAGGGAGAGGAGAGTCCTCCCGGGGTGGGAAACAAAAGATGATAAGGTTGACCCCACAAGCCTAACAAAATATAAAGAACATAAGGAAACTCACTAAAGCTGCAGAAAAAGCAATTGATCAGTCGGGGAGTGAGTACAAGCCCTCCCGGGAGGCATCTTCAGATTCAGTACCATAATACTATCCTGACTGGCCGGAGAGGAACTGGTTGAGAGATACACCTCTAGCATCACCCACTGCCCAAGCCTCAGTTCATATATCTTCTGAGTCGTCTAAGGGCTAAGCTAAAGGTAGTGGGATGAATACTCCACCTCTTCCACAACTTCAATATCCGGAGAGGGTGCAGTAGGAGAAGAAGGGGAAGAAGCAGAAGGAGGTGAGCCCTAAGTTGGTAGGGTAGACCGGACTAGGAACTTTAAGGCATGGGAGGACTGGTTCGTCGGTGAGATTGCATACCATAAATTCAGAGAGTGGTGGCTAGAAAAGAGGTTGATACTGGAGAGAAAAATCATTACCCAAGATCTTTTGCCTCACAATCCAAATGTGTTGAGGCAATTCAATGATAGAGCTGGATGGGTCTACTTCATCGGGCAGGTGGATGATGCCAATGAGCACCTGGTGAAAGAATTCTACACCAACGTGGCCCACATCAAAAAGGGTACCATGGTCACCAAAGTGCGCAACTTGAAAGTGAAGTTTGATGGAAAGACCATCAATGACTATTTGGGCTTCATAGAGGAGGATGAGTCCCTTTACTTGGACAAGATGAAGTTGGGGAAGAAGCCCGTCCGTGGTTAGCAGAGTACTTGGCCATCCCAGGTACCATCCCCGATTGGTTGACTGAGGGGTAAAGATATTGAGGAGGACACTAAACTTTGAGGCAAAGGGGTGGGAGACATTCGTGTGCAACAGACTAGACCCTACCACCCACGACAACTCACTCCCACTTCACTGGGCGATCTTAGTAGCTTCTATCATGGCAGAGTACACGATCAATGTAGGGAATGTGATGTCCCAGGTTATTTCACGTGTAGTGAGTAAGGGTGACAGATCCTACCTATTCTCCAACTTCTTGACAATGTACTTAGAGGACCTCAATGTAGAGAAGCACCCTTCTCATGGTATAATCTACAGGGTGATGAAAACCCTAAGGGCAAGAGCTCCAAAGGAAAATCCACTATTTTAGCTGGCCAGTCTGAAGAGCCAGTAGTGGTAGTGACTACTCCACAACCTCCTTCTACTTTAGCAGACCTGCCCTTAGGTCCTTCCACCTCCTCAGCTCCCGACATTCCCTCTACCACTGCCTATCCATTGACTACCCACCGTCTGAGCTAGGCCCTCACCAGCATCAACAACTGGATGCAGATAGCTACTTCTAAGCTATCTGTATTATCTACTACCATGGAAGCTCAGTTAGCACCTCCGCCTCCATAGGTCCCACAGTATATTGAGGATGCTCTGTAGGATCTTTTGGACAACTAGAAGAAGATCCTTGAGAACCAGAAGTTGCTTACGGATGCTGTATAATCTCATGGAAAGGCTCTCAAGGAGTTTGCTAGGGAGGCCAAGAAAATGAGGAAGACTCGGGCTTCCAAAGAGTCCGTGAAGGAGTTAAGGGTCGAGGTTGAGAGGTTGAAGGCAGATCACCTACCTTTGGATTTGTTGCTACATGACCCTGTGCCAGCAGCCCATCCTTAGCCAAAGCAGTCGGAGAGGCCTCCTAAGAGGAAGAAAGTGATCCCCCAGTCCGATGATGCAGTTATCCAATTGACGGACCCACCAGAGACTTCCTCCAGTCAGCCACAGGATGCAGCCTAGGAGCCTGTCCAGGTCCAAGCCCAGGTCCCAACAGCATAGCCACAGGTCACAAGGAGCCAGTCTCAGGTTCCCGAGCATATTGAGGGCCCAAGGACCCAACAGAGGGCCCCATGCAGACGGATGGCCCATAGGGAGTTTCTGTATCCTCTGTCCTCTATTTTTTTTGTGCTTAGTTGGCATTGAGGACAATGCCAGCTTTCATTTGAGGGGGTAGGCCCTACTTTGATTGACTTGGATGACTGTATATATATGACAGATTTTATTATTTATTTCTTATTTTTCATCTTTGGTATGTATATAATTTCCGCATTTCATTACATTTTTTGTATTTTTTTTACCTTGGGTTTGTATATAAAAGTTATATTACATTGTATATATTCATCTTCCTTATTGTATATTCGATTAAACCCCCTCCTGTATATATTCATTTTACTTTCCGCAAATTTTTCTTTCTTAGCTTCTTATTTATTTTCGTAGCTTCTTGTTTTGGATTTTTGCAATAAGCCTTTAATTTTCTTAATGCAACGGTTCTTTCCAAAGGTAGAATTTGTGTGAACTGGGTGGCTCTTCTCGATGATGGATGGCATGACAACCTTCTTAAGGGTTTGAGTCCTTTTTTCTTTTCTTTTTTTCTTTTTAGTAATTAGTGATTAAGGGTGCCTCAAGCAAAGCTTTACTTGGACCTAGCACATTTGCCTTTGATCCTATGGTGAAAAATAAATCGTTGTGTATAGGATGGTAAAAGATGTGACCTTGAGACTCTTGTGTTGGCCGATAAACATCAAGTGATTTTTTGGGACCATTGTGTGCTCAAATCTTATATAAGGTTGTTGTGGGCCCCCGACTATGTGTCTTTAAGCGATATCATAGCTTGTGTGGTGAGAAATTGCATTGCAAGTCCAAGTCCCAAGCCATTGGTCTAGAACTTGCCCTAAATGTTTGTCGAGGAGAAATCCCAAGCGAATTTTGACTTGAGACATGATTATAGGATCTCCTTGATCCAAATGATAGCTTGAACACTTCCATAGCCTACCAATGATAAAATCCCTAGTCAACCCTTTTGAGCCTTAGACCTTTTTCCTTCAAGAACCATGATACAAGACTTTACCCGTTCTAAAAGATACCCTCTCTTGACACCCGATCTTTCCTTAGCACATGTAAAAAGTATAAGTTTGGGGGGGAGAGACGAGGATTGTAACAAAGTGGTAAAAAGGTACAAAATGAAGAAAAGTAAAGGCAATGAAAAAGAAAGAAAAGTAAAAAAAAAAAGAATGTTCAATGTAGAAATGAATAAAGGGATTCAAGAAAAGCAAAGAATGAAAGGTGTGGAAAGTTGAGAAAGGAGAAAAGATTTGAAATGAACAAGAAAGAGTGACAGTGTGTCTCTCTAACCCCTTAGAAAGAAGTGAAATGACTTAAAAAGTCAAGTGAATGCATGCCAAAATGAAGCAAAAGAAGTGCTTAAGGGAAGATGGAACCTACTTAGACAAAACATTTCCTACCCTGAAATAAAAGCCTTTACTATATCTCCACAAAAGCCCTATATGATCTTGAGTTGAATAAACTTACATTAGTGGTGACTCACATAAGAGGCACGCATATGGTACTTAGAGCAAGACTTGTGACTTTTCCTTGAGAGAGATGAGTGTATTTCCATTAACCTCGTTCTGAGTGCCACTATCCTCAAGGTGAGGTTCGCTTAGGGAGAGTTGAGGATATGTGAGTTTGGGTTCCACAACAACCAAAGTAATAGAAAGAGTTTATTTGATGTGTTGAGCCAACTCTTGATGCTCTTGTGTCGCACTAAACCCATGGTGTTTAAAAGAGTGAAGGTTGTTAATGATTTATGTGAATTGAGGGTAATTGTTAGTCTCAATTGATGCTAGATGAGGTCACTTTAGGACAGCTGAATTTTCTTGGATTTCGTCTTAAGGGGTGGGTCTTATTTTGTTTGCTTGAGGACAAGAAAAAGCTTAAGTTTAGGGGAGTTGATAACTAGAGATTATGATGCATTTTACACTCCTTCTTGCTTAATTTTTTATTAGAAATATGTACAAAATAGTCCCAAAGGCTCACAAGTTGTGCTTGATTGCAGGTTTGATCAACAAAGTGACAAAGTGTCAAAACCCATATCAAAGAAGGAGTGAAACTTGTACAAGTACCAAGATAAGGTCAAGCTCAGCCAAATAGGGCCAGTGCGGCCGCACACCATTCTGTGCGGTCCGCAAATCCAAGGTTTAGAGAGGTTGCTTTACAAGACACAAGGCAATGCGGCCGCAAAGGATTTTGTGCAGTCTACATTGGGTTCATTGAGGCAGAACTCAATTTCATGCGGTCCGCATTGCCCAAGTTCAGAGAGATGCAAGATTGGAGGATGAAGCCCAATGTGGTCCGCCGTCCTTGACCGCAATAGAAGCCACTGTGGCTGCACTCGTCTTTGTATGGTCCGCAAAGCCCAACTTCAGAGAGCTGAATAATCAAGCCAAGAGCCTTAGTGGAGCTACACTCGATTTTATGCAGACCATAATAGCCCCGCAGGGGTATTTTTATCCAGAATTTTTAGCGTAGTATAAATAGTTTCTTTTTCGATTTTCAGGTCATCAGATAGTTTTGGACGTAGAGTTGCACTCGTGAACTCATTTCTTTTACCATTTTGAGTAATTTTAACTTAGTTTCAACATTAAATCTTTAAGTTTTATTTAGCTATTAATTATTATTAGCTTTTCTTCATTTATTTCTTTGTTTTCATCTATAATAATAAGTAGCTAGACTCATTAGCTAGGGTTTTGGCTCAACTCTAGTGTGGGTAATTGGTGGGTCTTGTATTTTGATACTTAATTGTCTATGGATGTTTGATATTTAGGCTAATTTAGGATTTTAACATTGAATTAGTGGTTGCAAATACTAGTTTATGCCTAGTAGACTTTGGCTCTTCTTGAGAAAGAGAGCCTAAGTCCATGAAATTAGTCCAAGGAATTGGGGTGTGCTCAAGAGATTGATAGCCCCAATTAAAGGATTAAACCTAGAGATAGTAATATCCGATTTGAACCTTAATTGCTTGCACAAATTTACATACCCAATTGGTCTTGAGAAAATCAATTCGAGCAAAATCACTCAAGCTACCGAGAGTGAGTATAATCGTGCAATGGTTATATCATACTCCCCAAATGTGACAATCTAGCTTTAGACTCAAGAATACGTCAATTAGCCACCTAGAAGAAAGTCACTACCCTAGTGCCTTTTATCTATTTGAACAACTCTCAATAGTTTAATCTTAGCATTTTTTAGTCTAATTTAGCATCCTAGTAGTATAAAATTAGAAGTAAAAATCAAAACCAACAATGTTTAGAAGTGCATTTAGGAAAAAATACGTAGCTCCAATTTAGATAGAAACTCAACTCCAATTTATAGCTTCCTTTGAAAATCGATCTTGACGTTCTCAGGTAAAAGTTGCTTCGACCTCTATTGCTACTTCATAGTAGTATAGGGTTGGCTTCGATCACAGCCCAAGGAGGAAGATGATGACGCTGATGAGGGAGCAGAGGAAGAAGAGTGGACAATTGCAGATGGGGCTTCAAAGATGAAGGCGATGATGATGACTGATCCGGGAGCTTTTCCTACCACCTTTTTTTTATGTATTTGTATATGCACCGAGGACATTGGATGAATTAAGTGTGGGGTGGGGGGGTTATATATTCTCTATGACTTGTAAATATTAGATAAACTGATTATTTCTTATTTATTTTTTTGCCTTCGTCTTTTCTATTTTAGCATTTTAAAAAAATTAGTATAGTATTCTAGCTTTAGTCTTTAGTTTTTAGGATTGCTTTAGTAGTTAATATCTTAAAACAAAACACATAAAAACAAAAAAAATTAAATGATTGGACTTTTCCCATGATGGATCTCCTAGGCAATTTTCTTGAGGGACTATAGTCTAACCAAACACAAAAAAAAATTGAAAATAGAAAAATCCAAAAATTATGTCATTTTATTATTTTAGGTAGTAATAATCCCTTGTAGTTTTTCTTTGTGCCTCGGTTCTTTTCCACGGAATGCAGTTGAACTGGGTAGTAGTTTTTTTTTTTAATCTTTAGAGTAGAATAAGATTTAAGGGAATAAAAGGATCGGCAAAATGAGATTTGCTAGGCGTCTTTGACTAGTTTGATAGTAGCATATTTAGGCTATAGCATGTGTAGTACCTTCCCTATAGTTTGAAAAATGCTTATGATGCCTTGTTGAGTAGATAACATGTTAATTGACGCCTATATCTTATTTTCTTGTCTTGTGTCACTTTGTGCTTGATGCTTAATATTTTGTGGCTCTGTGAATACTTACAATTGATTGAGAATTAGAATGGAACTATCCTTAGTGATTCATGTGCCATGTTTGGGGAGAAATATATAGTTCGTGTCATTGAATTAGAGTCTAGAACTTTCTCACACCCCGACCTCGGGGAGCGTGACCATTGCTCAACTGAGATGCCTCGGTCGAGCAAGCCTACTTAATGCCCTCTATCCAACCTTACCCCTAAAAAATAAAAATCAATAACAAGAGATATACATGAGAAGAGTAAAGTGCTCAACATTATTTTTCCATTATTCAAAAGAGATTCATTTATGATTTCCATAATATTACTAGTTTATAGATATGATGAAAAATTTATTTGTCAAATACCAACACTTCCAGTTTAATTCTCAACACCAAACACCACCCACAACCTCTCTACAGAGCCTGTAAGTACAACAGAAGAGTAGTATGGAAGTGCCGGTAATAGGGACCTGGCTATACCTCAAAACACATAGTACAATGTCAAATGACATGAATCCCGGAACAGAGTAGGGCTTATGAAAATCTGCTGAATGGAGAGTAACTGTTATCGAGGATCAAGACCACCCACTAATGAACCACCAATACCCACTGAAGATGCAGTGCCCCCGGCAAAAGGGATGTTAGTACATGTGGAATAGTACTAGTATGTAAATCTAAAAGTCCTCTTTCGAAATAGAACACCAATGTAAGAAGGGGAAACACCATGGAAGTAACATGTAACAATCAATGATATCCAACTGCCAAGTTGAAACATAACAAATTTTCAAAATAAGAAAATAATAGTATATTTGGTTGGAGATCATTAGTACCGATATACCATCGTGTTTTTAGCACGAAATCCGATCTTCGCCCGATCGGTTAGGCTATCTCACCCAAAGACATTTGATCTACACAAAGTGACCCCGACACCTCAGCCCAATGTGCACGAGTGGAGGTATAATCACAATCTCAATCACAATTTCAGTTATAATTTCTAGCTCAATCACCACCATGTGTGTGGCATCGCATCCGATCACAATCCGACCGACTAGGTCGTCTCACCAAAATATCGTGTGGATCGACATCACCCTTTTTTAGTAATCATCTCATCCAAATAAAGGGAAATATTCTTATCACATCAATCTCGTTCAATATAAGGGGAATAATCACAATGCACTCCTACACCGGCACGTGTAGTTTTGGGGTTAGGTTATTTCAATGTACCCTTCCTCGGTGACTAATGATACTCCCAAAAAAATTTGTTTGCACGCAAGGGAAACAAAAGTACACATATATTTTATATTCACCTCATAACCTTTCACATTATATATAGCTTCATTAGTACTTTCAACCTTTCACAACATCATTATTTCCTCGGCTCTCTTGGCCATACTTATGATTCTTCTTTCATGGCACGTTGGTCGTATTTTATATTCCACATTTTTCATTTCTTGACTTTCCATGATCATCATCACTAACATCCACATATAGAATATTTCGGAAATCATAATTTTAAGTTCATCGGTAGTGGAGGCTTTAAACATAATAAATCTCTTTCCAAAGTATGGAGCATAATGAATTGTAACCACAACACAAGTTAAAAAGCATAAACGAGTAACACATCGTATCTTTTTGAAATACTTCTTCACAAAAGGCAATACACAATTTCAACTATTGAGTATGTAAGAACTCAAATTGAAAATATTTATGAAGGAGAGCATGGTGATTTACGATTTAAACACGACTTCAAATCAAATGAACTAGTTACAACAACCATGGCCACGTTTTATATCTCACTCTCAGTTCTTTCACCCTCAACATAGTCCTAGTTTATCAACAATAAGGAAACTTTGAAACCGAGCTTTGATATGTATATGAACAATAAGAATCCTAGCACATTGAGTTTTTTTCCACAATTTGGCATAACAACTTGCAATAAAAACATGATTGAAATTATAATATTGCGACACATTAGTCACATTTGAATACTTTCTCGAAGAAGAGCACAATACGATAGGAGCAATCAGTACACATTTCTAGTACATATCTTCAACACAACTTTATTTGGAATAGTAACATTTATACGGGATAACTCGGAATATAGGAATTAGGAACTTGGGCCAACTATACTTGAAACTTACGGGAACATCATGGAATTCGATTCCATGAAAGAAGTTTAGCCAAGACACCTTGTTTGAGCTTTCCTTAAATTACTACAATGTCCCAAGACTTCTAGAAATATCAATATATAGGAAGATAGCAAAAATCGGATAACTATTAGAAGGATTCTTGTGGTGTAACTCTCTTAGGAATTTTGACAAACACCTATCATGCAAAATAGACTACAAGGCTCTACCATAGTAATTCCTTCCTCTCTCAACCAGTTTCAATAAGAAACTACCCAAAACAGTTCATTAACCTCACATACTACAACCTATTATCGTGGCCTATTTCCAACCTCAAAATATTCTTAGACCTTAAAATAACTTGCATGGGCGATGTAGGACAAGAACCTACCTAGATAGATAGTGGTCTAGTGAGTGGCTTCTATGATTCTAGAAGATTGGTGCAATAATGGGTGATTAGAATGCTAGGTCATCTCCTTCTCTCTCTAAAATACTCTTACCTCTCTCTAAAATCATCAGACATTAGCTTGAGCCCCAAAGACTATTTATCAAAATGAGGTCGGGTTATAAAAATAAAAAGAAATGGACCCTCCAAACTCAGGTTTGCGGTCGCAGAATGGACCGCACAATAGATATGCGGCCCGCAAAATGGATCGCAAAAGTAATGCCAAAAATTGGAATGGTCTTGCTAGGTCTGTGGCCAGGTCTATGGTCTGCGGAATGCGACCGCAGAATAGACCGTAGTATTACCCAACAAAATTCTTCATACAACATCTAAGAAAAATATGCAAACCGCAAAACAACTATACAATTGCATAATGGATCGCAAAACAACCTTCAAAATTCAATCATTTTCTGCTCAACTCTATGATGGATATGCGGCCCGCAAAATGGATCTGTGGTTGCAAATCTGACCGCATAATTGGCCCTTCAGCAGCACCGCGATGAATTCTTCAACCCAAAAAGTCTGTACCTACTACCTCCGTACACATTACTCTACCTCTACACCATAAAACTTGAATTCCTTGGCAAAATTTTACGTTGCCTTACAAACTTGCCCGGCATATGAGTTGAAACGAAATTTTAGGTTTTCCTCGATTTGAAAAATGATTTTAGGATCTCTTTTATTTGTTTGAGCTTAATGTTTTTTGATCCTATAAACTTATCCATAGTCAACCTTTTGAGTCTATAAACTTTGATTTAGTAACCACATTACAAGCCTATACCCCTTTGTTCTTAATTATCATTGTTTTGATCCTTTTACATCTTAAATCATTTTAATTATAAATGAGCGCTAAAAGAAGTAAGGAGGAAACTTGAATGGTTTTTGAGTGGAACTAATGACAAAAAAAGTGCACTTGTATGGTAAGGATTACACCACTAGCAGATATGGTAAGGAAAAAAGGAAGTTATGGTTGAAAATAAAGAAAGAAAAATGTAGCAAAGTAATAAGTATATCTTGTCCTTACTAGTGGGTATGAATTAAAAGTGCTTAAAGAAAGATGAAATACTTTAGGGGTGATACTGTTTGTGAAATTGCAGTTGGGTTTTGAGGGTGAGTAATTTCTCTAATTTATCTTAGTCCTTAAAATATATTTGAACATTTGATTCAAGTGTGTGGATTCCACTTACTCTTTTGTTCTTATTGTGAGGGCACATGATTCCACAGAGGATAGCTGACGTTATTAGATTTCTCTATGATGTTAAGTGTTCAAGCCATGAAGGTATTGTGATATTGAGTCGGTTAGTGAGGCTAAGATTGTTATAAATATGTTTCCTTGTGTTGAATAAATTTTTGAAGTATGGCATAAAGTAAAGGAAAGTGTGTGTTGAAGGCATATGCTAAAGTTTAATTTTTTCTTTGGATATGCTAAAAAAAGTGTTCTAGGTTAATGTGAATTGGTGGTTGACTCGAGGGCGAGTAACATTTAAGTGTGGGGCGGTGATGTCCGACTAAAATGCTATACTTTTAGTACATTACTCCCCCTATATTTTGTTTAGTGATTAATTGTATGACATTTGAGCTAAATTATTATTTTATGTGTAGAAGCATCAGAAGAAAAAGTCGAATTAAAGTTGCACACAAAAAAAGAGGAGAAAAAAGCAAGAAAAGAGCACAAAAGCATCAAGTACCCAAACCGTGCTAGAGACCAAGTAAAGCCAACTCTATATCCTGCCTTACCATGCTACAGACCAAGTAAAGCCAGCTTGACCACTCTACAGTCCAGGCATACCCAGCTCGATAGTCAAGTTAACCGCACTATAGTCCTAACCTTGCGAGGTCTATATCCTGGTAATTAAAAGTCGCGGGTTAAACGATTCCAACCCGGATTTAGATTGAAGGATTTCGGCCCTAACATATAAATACTCCCCAAACGAGTTGAGAAAGAGTTGGACACTATTTTGGTGAAGAAAAAGGCTACGGAGCACTGTGGAGCAAGAATTAAACGAGTTTTCCCTCCGTTTATCTCCATACTTTGTAGTTTAATATCTTTGAACATCATGACAATTGTTGATACATTTATTAGTAGCTAAATGTTCTAATCTAGGATTTGATGAAACCTAATGGAGGATGATTTTCTACTACATTTAATATAGATTTGCTGATTCTTCTCTACTTATTCAACTATGTTTACATTGTGGTTGATTGAAGAGCTCTCAATTAACTGTATCTATTTAGTGTGTATTGCATGGAAAAAGGTAGATATTTAGGTAGTCGTTGAACAACATCACTGTTAACGTATATGAGGAATCAATACAAAGGGTTTAAAGGTGGAACTAGGAATAACGAACCCTTGGTACGATATTAGTGAGCAGTGAATTAGTGCCAGCTAGCGTAGTTCGGAAGAATACGTCTAGTAAATTGTGGTAGTTACTTAGAAGAGAATTACGACACCCAAAGTACTCACGATCAGTAGAAATTCCTTAGGCGAATTTATAGAAAACATAGCGGGGAGGATTCCGATTATAGGGGAAATCATAACCGTAGACTTTCCAAATCTTTTCCATAATATTTGCTCTGTTAGTTATAAATTAATACATTTTAATTACTTTGCTCTTAGTTAGTAAATGTTCAAATCGTTATTTAATATTTCTGAAGTTTGATTCCTTGAATTCAAGTGAAACTAGTGGTTGTAATTAGTAGGTTAATTCCATGTGGGATTCGATTCCGGACTTATAAACCGAATTATATTTGCAATGACCGCTAGGTCTCCTAGGGAGCATAGTTGGGCGTGATCATATACCAACTCCCAGAACCATAAGTCGTATGTGATATCAATAAAGTCAACTCTCGGTCAAACCTATCAACCTTTTCAATCTTCCAACGTAACTTTTGCCAAAAATCATCAAATCAACCTACGGACTTTCAAATCAAAATCCAGATATACTCCTAAGTCCAAAATCATCATCCAAACCTAACGGAACCATCATAACTCCAATCCGAGGTTGTTTACCCAAAAGTCAAATCATGGTCAACTTTTCCAACTTAAAGCTTTCGAATTGAGAATTTTCTTCCAAACCAACTTTGCTCTTCCCGAAAATTTAATACGGCTATGCATGCAAGTCATAATACATAAAGTGAAGCTACTCAAGGTCTCAAACCACCAAACGATATGCTAAAACTCAAAACGATTGTTCGGGCCGTTACATTAGTTGTACTAGTATTATGCATAGGAAATGACTGTTGTCAGTATATTAGCTTAGCCTATCCTTTGAATATTGTGCTTTGCTGTCGAGAAACCTCCCCATGACTTGGATCCTTGAGCGTTTTAAGAATTCGTAAAAATTAGTTGGCGTAACCATTTTTAATTTTTGCTATTATGGTTTCACTTGATTTAAAACGTTATAAGCATTTAGCCATTCTTTTCATACAAAAAATTATTTGGACAAAATTTAACCGTACCTAAAACCCAGAATAAGTCCAGCAGTTGTTACTAGATTTCAAAACTTTGACAAGTAAAAACCCAGTACACTATACTGGAGTTGGAAAAATTCTAGTATTGTATGCTGGAATTTAGAGGTTTTAAAGGCAAAACTCCAGCGTTGTACATTAGAGCTATGTGATTTTTCAGAAATTGCTACGCAACCCTCTGTTGCAACGTGGAAACAACTTCCGCAACAAATAGAAACGAAAACTTTTCCAAATTCTAATGGAAAAAGTCCATTAGTAGCTCACGTATGGATTGTCGAATCTTGTGAAAGTTTAGTTTGGCTTTAATTTTGTGCTCTCTAACGGGCATACAAATCATGGGATTTCAGAATATGAGAAACTTAATCAAATAGTTAGACTTTAAGATTCAGTGGTTTAAGTGTCTCATATTGTAAAAAGCTGGCATTATGTCAAGATGATGAGAGCTCAGGGTGAGCAACAATGGAGTTCTGTGATGAGCTCCATGAAAACAGATGAGAGAAAGAGCTACAGAAAATGTATTGTATACTCACATTATGTGTGGAAGCTTCCAAATATGTACATGTATATATAGACACACGTGTGTCTCACCTCATGTCGTAACTACTTCTAACTAACTAATGTATTAGTTACAACCAATAACTACTAATACATAAAGCTCAATACCCCCTACCCTCCCCCTCCCCAAGTTGGAGGTGAGGACTGCACTGACAACTTGCTGAGAACCCCACAATGTTTAACTCTAGTCAAGGCTTTGGTAAGGATGTTTGTCAATTGAGCATGGGTAGGAACATGAGTCAAATCGATCAACCCTTCTTGAAGTTTGGATCGTACAAAATGACAATCCACCTCAATATGCTTGGTCTGTTTATGGAAAACGAGATTTCTAGCTATATGAAGAGCTGATTGGCTATCACAAAAAATAGTGACAGGCTTTGGAAATGGGACAGCTAGCTCCTCGAATAATCTGCACAACCAAGTGAATTCACCAACAACTTTTCGGAGAGATCCATATCCTGCCTCGGTTGAAGAAAGGGATTCAGTTTCTTGTTTCTTGGATTTCCAACTTATAAGACTATCTCCCAAGAGAACTATGTAGCCACTAACTAACCTTCTGGAGTCTGGACAAGCAGCCCAGTCGGAGCTACAGTAGGCCTAGATAGCACAATATGGATCATTAGAGAAGAAGATTCCCACTATAGGATCACTTCTCAAATATCGTAACAAGTGAAAAGCAGCCTTAAGATGAGGTTCCCTAGGGTCCTGCATAAATTGGCTAAGGTGTATGGACTCCATAAGAAATGCCCAACCTGGTATTAGTAATAAGTTTAGCTTTCCAACGAGCTTCCTATAATATGTAGGGTCATTCAAGACAGCACCAGCCTTAGCCTGCAACTTAACAGAGGGATCAAGTGGGGATGACAATCGAATGTAGGACATATAATCATATTTTTTGAGGTAATCAAAAGCAAATTTTCTTTGTGAGATGAGAACCCCATTAGTTTTATAAAGAACCTCTAAGCCCAGAAAGTAGTGTAATCTGCCCAGATATTTGATTTTGAAGGTTTTATGTAGGAAGCTTTTCAAATGATTGACCTCTTCCATGTCTGTCCCTGTGATAAGCACATCATCAACATAGACAACTATGTATATAGTGGAGGAGTTTATTCCTTTGAAAAATAAGGAATAATCATAGAGGGAATGCACATAGCCTCTGGAGTATAATGCCTTGGATAACATGGCATACCATTTCCTACTAGCTTGTTTCAACCCATAGAGAGATTTGTTCAGTCTATAAACAACACCTAGAGTGGTCATCTCAAGGCCTGGGGGAATTTCCATGTAGACTTCCTCATGAAAGTACCCATAGAGGAAAGCGTTATTGACATTAAGTTGAGAAATGATCCACTTCCTCTTTATTGTAGTGGCAATAAAAGCCTAATTGTAGTTAACTTCACAATAGGTGAGAAAGTTTCAGTATAGTCCACACCAGCTTGCTGTGTGTACCCCTTGACTGCTAGTTTTGATTTGAAACTTTTAATACTCTTATTTTCTTTGTGATTCACATTATAAGCCCACCTATAACCAATGGCCTTCTTTCCTGGAGGTAATGGAACCAAATCCCAGGTATGATTGACATACAGGTCCTCAAACTCTTGAGTCACAGCAGCCTTCCAAGCAGGGTTAAGTGTTGCCTCCTCATATGAGTATGGCTCATTAATATTGCAAACATTTATTACAAATGAATGACTATCATGAACTAGGGATTCGGGTGAAATATGATGATGCAAAGAAAACAAAGCAACAAGAGGTAAGGATGAGGTAGCAGGAATGTCTGAGCTTAACTTGAGGATAGAGCAAACAAAGTCTTGTTAGTGAGAAGGCAGGTGATATTCTCTCTGAGATCTCCTATGTGTAGGTGCATGCTCAGGTGCTGGAGATTAAAATAAAGAAGCATGTGATGGAGATATAGATGGAGAAGCGGATGAGGATTGTAATTCAGGAGAGAGAGAGAAGGAAAGAAATTGGGAGAGTGAGAAGGAAAGGAGTCAGGATGAGGAACAGGTGAAGTATTGGTGGTATCAAGAGAGTCCAGCAAAGGAGCAGATGATGGAGAAGGAGCAACATGTGACTGTGAACTAGCAAATGGGAAGATAGTTTTATGGAAAAAACATCTTTGGAAACATGAATTTTGTGAGTGGTAAGATTCAATACTTTATATCTTTTGGTATTGAAAGGGTATCCAACAAAAACATGGGGAACACTCCCGGGTTCAAGCTTATCTCTGTGTACTTTAGGCACATTGGTATAGCATAAGCTCCCAAAGGATCTTAGATGTGAGTAGGATAGTTTTTTATTGTATAAAAGTTCAAAAGGACACTTATTTTTTAGTGTGTAGCCTATTTATAAGATAGGTTGCAGTAAAGATACATTCTCACCAAAACTTCAAAGGCAACTTTGATTGGAAAAGTAGGGCCCTGGCAGTCTCAAAAAGGTACTCGTATTTTCTTTCTATCACCCCATTTTGTTGTAGGGTGTATGGACAAGTATTTTGATGAATTATACCTTTGTATTGAAAAAAAAGAGGCTTTTGTGCAAGTGGATAACGAATCCAAATCAAATCATTCTTCGGGAAATCCTCAGATCAAATCCGAGAATTCGGAGGTTAGATTTCATTCATTTCATTTTCAGCTTTTCTTCCATATTCTTTCGTTGGAATCTGTTTCACAATTACATACAAGCTTTGATCCGAGTTTCAGTTTTCTTTTAAGGAATTTACTTGGACCCTTTTCTCTGGTAATCTCCCATTTCCATTGTCGATTTTCTTTACCTATTTGTTCTATTTTTTTTGTATGTTAGTGTTCCACTAATTGGATCCTCAGTCTGAAATTTTCATTCTTAACTTAAATATACCCTTACATTAGCATTTAAGCTTGATTTCAGTAACTTTTGTTGTCTTATTTTACCTGTTTGGTGTTTCAATTATAGATTCATTTGAGCTCCCTGTACTTTGTAGTTAGCTTTGTTAGTCGTTTCATTGTGATAATTTTGGATATTTTTCCCTTTGCTGCCTTTTGTTTTTGCGATCTGGATAGTATTTTTTGGCGTTTGGTGAAATTTGAGTGCGATATTTCACTGGTATATGTTGCGGCCGGCTCTCTTTGGATTTGCTTAGTGCAGTTATTAGCCTTGTGCTTCATGTAAATTTCAGTGCTTTTTTCTTCTTATTATTAATTTTTTTATTTTTAGATCTGATATTAGATTCCAAACTTTTGTTGATTGGTAACTTAGATTTAACGTTTTACAATTTATATTTACTTTTCCCCAAATTTTTTGTAAAAAGTTTCGATTTACATATGTTTAGCCATTTATATTTACTTCTAAGATTCAATGTTTATTTGTTCATTTTGTTTTACCACGGTAGAACTTGGTTAATTTTGTGTAGTTCTCTACCTTTTCCCTACATTTCCCCTACTACTGTCAGGGCTACACCAGTGGTAGCGGTGACAGCCCTTTTTTATTTTTGGGTCGTGGTATTTTCTGTGTTTTCAATGAAATTTTCGAAGTTGTTGTAGACAAGTTGGGCGCATGGGCACTAGCAAAGGAGAGCATGGCGGCTTTGGTTTCGGGGAGCGGAATGGAGGGGGAACTTCGATGTTGGACTTTGTCAAGGCATTTGATCTAGTGATTGCAAACTCAAGTTTTCCAAAGCGGGAGAAATATTTGGTTACTCACCAAAGTTCAGTGGCAAAGACTCAGATTGACTATCTCCTCCTTAGGAGATGTGATAGAAGGTTGTGCGAGGATTGAAAATTTATCCCAGGTGAGACCCTTGCAACACAACATAGACTTTTGGTGATAGACATTGGTATTACAATAAGGAGGAAGAAGAGGTCAGTACGAGGCCGCCCGAGAATTAGGTGGGGGGCCTTGACTAAGGATAAAGATCAGGAGTTGGAAGGAAGGTTATCGGAAATGGGAGCTTGGAGAAGTAGTGGGGACGCAAACACTATGTGGTTGACGACAACGAACTGTATAAGGAAGGCGGCGAGAGAGGTGTTAGGGATATCTCCGAGCCGCGCCGGTGTCCACAAAGAAGATTGGTTGTGGAATGTAGTTGTCCAAGGTAAAGTGGAAGCGAAGAAGGCGATTTATCTGCGGTTAGTAAGGAGCACTAGCAAGGAGGAGAAGAGAGTGAACAGTAAGAGATATACGATAGCTAGGAAGGAGGCGAAGATGGCAGTAACGGAGGCTAAGACGGCAGCTTTTGCTCATCTGTATGAGGAACTAGGGAACAAAGGTGGGGAGAAGAAGTTATTCCGACTTGCTAAGGTGAGAGAGAGGACGGCTCGGGATCTGGACCAAGAGAGGTGCATAAAATATGAGGACGGCAAAGTTTTGATGGGGATGACCAAATTAAGAGGAGATACCAGACCTAATTTCATAAACTTCTAAATGAAGAAGGGAATTAGGATATTGTACTAGGTGAATTGAGGATGCCGACAGCCCCCATGAATTAAGTTACTGTAGGGACATTGAGGTCGGTGAGTTCACGGAGGCAATGCGTAAGATGAGGAAGGGCAGAGCTACCGGGCCAGATAAAATTTTGGTTGAAATTTGGAGGTGTGTGGGTAGAGTAGGCTTGGAATGGCTTACTGGGTTATTTAATATTATATTCAAGACTAATAGGATTCCTGAAGAGTGGAGGTAGAGTACAATGGTTCCATTTATAAGAACAAAGGTGATATCCAGAGCTATAACAACTATAGGGGTATCAAATTACTGAGTCATACTATGAAAGTCTGGGAAAGAGTGGTAGAAATGAGAGTGCGAAGGACGGTGTCTATTTCAGACAACCAGTTTGGGTTCATTCCATGACGATCTACCACAGAAGCTATCCACCTTATCAGGAGGATGGTGGAACAATACAGGGATAAGAAGAAGGATCTCCACATGGTGTTTATCGATCTAGAGAAAGCGTACAATAGGGTTGTTAGGGAGGTCTTATGGAGCTGCTTATAGGTTAAAGGGGTCCTGGTTGCCTATATTAGGGTGATTAAAGACATGTATGATGGATCTAAGACTTGGGTTAGGACAGTAGGAGGCGACTCCGAGCATTTCTCGATTATTACGGGGTTGCACCAAGGGTCTGCGTTTAGCCCTTTCCTATTTGCCCTGGTGATGGATGTCATAACGCATCATATTCAAGGGGAGGTGCCATAGTGCATGCTATTTGCTGATGACATAGTCCTAATCACAACATAGCATCAACGAGAGCCTAGAGGTTTGGAGACATGACCTTAAGTCTATAGGTTTTAGGTTGAGCAGGACGAAGACGGAATACCTTGAGTGCAAATTTAGGCCGATCTGATGGAAGCGGGAGTGGAAGTGAGGCTTGACTCTTAACTCATCCCTAAGAGGGGTAGTTTCAAGTACCTTGGGCCAGTTATTCAGGTGATCGGGGAGATCGACGAGGATGTCACACACCATATAGGGGTGGGGTGGATGAAGTGGAGGTTAGCACCAGGAGTCCTGTGTGATAAGAAAATGCTACCGTTACTAAAAAGTAAGTTTTATAGAGCAGTGGTTAGGCCTGCCGTGTTGTATGGGATTAAGTGTTGGCCGGTTAAGAACTAACACATCCTGAAGATGAAAGTAGCAGAGATGAGGATGTTGAGGTGGATGCGCAGGCATGCAAGGATGGATAAGATTAGGAATTAAGATATTCGAGAGAAGGTGGGCGTGGTCCCATGGAGGACAAGATGCGGGAAGCAAGAATCAAATGGTTCGGGCACATTCAGAGGAGGAGCACGGATGCACCGGTGAGAAGCCGTGAATGACTGGCTGTGGTGGGCACGAGGAGAGGTAGAGGGAGACTTAAGAAGTATTGGGAAGAGATGATCAGGCAAGACATGGCGCGACTTAGGATTACCGAGGACATGGCCCTTGACAGAGAATTGTGGAGGTCTAGCATTAAGGTTGTAGGTTAGGGGGAAGTTGTGGATATTTCTACAGCACACTAGAGTGAGACTAGCCAGTTAGGAGTTAGTCTTAGGATGCTACTGATCAGCTACCGATGCAGGCTTTATCTGTTGGATATAGTATACCTTTCATCTTTTTCGTATTTTCTATATTTCTTATATTGATGTTATTTTATGTTATTTTATTATGAGTCTATTGATAGTACTAATATATCATCTCTTATTGCTTTCTTGAGCTGAGGGTTTCCTGGAAATAGCCTCTCTGCCCCTCGGGGTAGGGGTAAGGTCTGCATACATATTACTCTCCCCAGACCCCACTTGTAAGATTATACTGGGTTATTGTTGTTGTTGTTGTATCAGATCTTATAGATTGAATGGACTTCTGAAATGAGTTTCAATTAAAGATATAAAGGCTTGGATGATTTGGAGTGCATTGCTCTTACAACATAGTAGGTTGAGTCCATGTGGCTCTACTATAATCATCCACCATAGTAAGGAAGTACTTCTGATTTCTATTGGTTGGAACATGATAAGGACCCCCACAGATCCACATGTAAGAGCTCAAATGGCTTGGCAGAAATGCTAGATCTTTGGAGAAAGGGCAATCTAGATTGCCTTGTCATGGGACCAATGGGGCAAAGGAAAGATTTCTTATAAGAAAAGGTAACTAGTATAGTAGAAATGCTTCTCATCTTAATAAAAGGGACATGCCCAAGTCTGTTACGCCACAAAACTTCTACATTATTATCATGTGGTAGGGAAGAGAATTGAGAATAATTAAAAGAATGCAAAGCAATGGACTGTGTCTTATTATCAGTAGACCTATTTACTGGTGAAAGAGATTGACATTGTGGAGTATTTACATCACAATAAGGAAGTAGAGTATAGGTAATAGAAACATTAGAAATTGAACTACTATTATCCAAGCAATGAGAACATAAGAGAAACAGACCACCTTTGATCTTACCAATCACTCTTACCAATCACCAGAGGCTTCTTCATTGAAGGGGCCTGCAGTAGACATGAAGAAGCAGTAAAGTCAATTAGAGAGTTTAGATGTGTAGTCATAAAGAAAAGAGAAATGAGGTTGAATTTGAAAGCAGGTACAAAGAGAACTTTATGCAAGGTGATTTGAGATGTAAGTGCAACACTACCAACTTCTGTCACCTTGACCTTATAACCATTTGAAAGTGAAACTAACAGGGGATAACACAAAGGTTTAGTTTCGAGGAAAATAAATTTATTGTATGCCATGTGGTATGGGGCACCAGAATCTACTATCCATGTGTCAGACATAGTTCTGAAACATTTACAATGAGAAGTTCCATGACTAATAGAAGAGCAGAAAGCCATAATACCTGAAAAATTCAATGCTCCACTTCTCAGGTGGGTGTCAGCAGAGTCCTCTCCATTGGTACTTTGAATGTGCTGAAGCAGGTTTGCTAACTGACCATATTGCTCCTTTGTGATTCCAATAGTTTCCACATTGTGCTGCTTGTCCTGTGAGCTTGAACCATCTTCCTTAACAGACTACTCCTCAATAAGTATGGAATGTGCATTATCCATGATACGCTTCCCTTTGGTATTAACTTTAGGACTTGGAGTGTAGTTATGGGGATAACCGTGCAGTTTGTACCATATATCTTTAGAGTGTCCTATAGTTTTGCAATAATTACAAAAAAGGACGTGAAATTTTATCTCCAATGGACCGGTTATTTGCATGATAGTTTGTTTTGAAGTTAGCATTCCCTTGAGTATTAGAATTAGCATTTCCCTGTGCATTCACGTGAAGAGAAGTCGACCAAAAACCAGTTGATTGGAGGGTCGCATCTCCCTTTGTTTCTCATATTGAATGAGGAAAAGGATTTTGCTAATGAAGGAAGAGGATTCATCATTAAAATGCTTCCACATACTACTATGTACATCTCGTTCAGTCCTATAAGAAATTGGATCAAGCACCTATCCTGCTCTGACTTGTATAATTTTTCCTTGGCACCACAATTACACTGGCAATTGCATTGTGCTTTCATACTCAGGTTACTCAATTCTTCCCAAAGTTTCTTCATTTTGGTGTAATAGTTCGTGATATTGAGAGCTCCCTGAGTGAGATCATATATCTCTTTCTGGATTTGATACAGTCTAGCATCATTAGTTTGCTCATAACAATCTACCAATTATGTCCATAATTTTACAGCAGCATTCGTATACTCAACACTATCTGCGATTTCCTTCAAAAGGGAATTAAGGATCCATGAAGTGGCCATATCGTCACATCGCACCCATTGGCGATAATCGGCAGACTGAGAATCCGGCCGTTTGCACTCCCACTAATAAAACCAAGCTTGTTCTTAACGGATAAGGCTCGCATAACACTACATTGCCATGAGCGATATCCAATTCTATTAAAAGGTGCAGAAACCATCATAGCCCTAGGGTTATCAGACGGATGAAGGTAAAAAGGGGTATTAATGTCAACTCCAGCATTAGCAACTCCACCGGCCGCCGCAACTGCACTTGCATGTGTGTTGACATCAGTGGGATCACTCTAATTAAGAATAGCCATCTAAAAATAAGGATATGAAATTGAATGAGAGAAAGTAAAACATAGGTGAAATTGAACGAGAGAATGTGAACAATTGAGGCAAATCGCTGACTTGCGCGATTTTTGTGCAAAATTAGGGCAAATCGAAATTATCGAAGAAATTAGGGCAAAGACAAAAACAATAGGTACGAAAATCAGGAATTTTGAGGAATACGAGATCCTAGGCTCTAATACCATATCAAGATGATGAGAGCTCAAGGTGATCAACAATGGAGTTCTATGATGAGCTCCATGAAAACGGATGAGAGAGAGAGCTACAAAAAATGTATTGTATATTCACATTATGTGTTGAAGGTTCCAAATATGTACATGCATATATAGACACACGTGTGTCTCACCTCATGCACCAATTACTTCTAACTAACTAATGTATTAGTTATAACTAATCACTATTAATACATAAAGCTCAATACATTCTTATAAGTTTTTCATATTTTTTGATTTGTGTGAGGATGAAGAGTCGTAGTAGAAAGAAATAAGGCGTGTATAACTCCGTAAATTCTTCCTGGGTTTCAACTCCAGCATATGATGTTGGGTTTTGCCTTTAGAAGTGCTGAAATTCAGCATATGATGCTGGGGTTTTGTATTTTTAAATGTTTAAACCCCATGAATTGTTGTTGGATTTTGAATTTTAATACAAGTTATACTGATTAAAAAGATGTGTCACTGAAGTAAAAGATTTTGGCAGTAGCTTATTGTAAAAATTGCACGGATGCCCTATTTGGTTGCTCCCATTTAATCTATACCATTTTTTTAAAAACTTTTAACTTGTACCCACTTTTTAAATAACTTCAGCCCCCTTTCTCCTCCTCATTCTCCTCCTTCATTTTCTTCTTCTTCTTCTTCTATCTTCTGCTGCTGTTGGTGCTGCTATGGAACTTCAGTTCATGGGATGACTGTCATAAATATGTTTATTAGATTATTTAAAAATAAATTATAAATAATTACATAAGTTAATAGACAATAATTTAGGAATATTTCCATGTACGTAAGTTAGTAAACAATGATAATTCTGTTCTTTTCACGTTTATTATTTTCAAAATTTATGATTTAGATACTGTTGGCAATCTGATTATTTCAGCCTCTCTATCCCTTGGGGTAAGGGTAAGGTCTGCATACATATTACCTTCCCCAGACCCCACTTGTGAAATTATACTGGGATATTGTTGTTGGCAATCTGATTATTTATCTAGTATGTTAGAAAGCTTTTTTAAAAACTTCAGCTTATATAGTGCTGAAATTTTTACAAATGAACTAAATAACTTCAGCTCTAGAGCTGAAGTTCGACAGCTACCAAACAAAAATTTCAGCTCTAGAGTTGAAGTTCGTCAGTTATAAAACAAAAACTTCAGCTCTAGAACTGAAGTTCGCCAGTTACAAAAATAAAAAATTCAGCTCTAGAGCTGAAGTTCGTTAGTTACAAAAACAAAAACTTCAGCTCTAGAGCTAAAGTTCGCCAGTTACAAAATAAAAACTTCAGCTCTAGAGCTGAAGTTCGCCAGTTACAAAAATAAAAACTTCAGCTCTAGAGCTGAAGTTCGCCAGTTACAAAACAAAAATTTCAGTTCTAGAGATGAAGTTCGCCAGTTACAAAAACAAAAACTTCAGCTCTAGAGCTGAAGTTCGCCAGTTACAAAATAAAAAATTCAGCTCTAGAGTTGAAGTTCGCCAGTTACAAAAACAAAAACTTCAGCAATTACAAACAAAAACTTCAACAAATAGAAAACGAAACTTCAGCTACTATGCTTAAGTTCAGCAATTTACAAACAAAAACTTCAGCACACTTGCTACTTCAGGCCCGTCTACTAGAATGTTAAAGTTTTGTGTGATTGCCTTTGCTACTTCAGCCACGTATGGTGAAGTTATGCGAAAAAGCGGGTACTCTTGCAATTTTTTTTGCAAAGTGGGTACAAGTTAAACGTGACACAAAAAATGAATATAGATGCAAATGCCCTAGCTTTTCTATTCTCTAGATTTTGATGATGTCCTCCGAGTTCTGGCCCATATCAGTTAAATCAATAATTGAACCGTCACCTTGATAACGTAATTGGGCTTGTTCAGAATTTTAGTGAAAATTGGGTTAAAATATCATGGTATAGCCACTTTTTACACTGGTCAATGAAAAATAGCCAGCGTTTACCAAGTCAATGAAAAATAGCCACTATTTTGCTGCAACAGGGACCGGTCCAGTATAATATACGGGAGTTCTGGTGCATTTGTGTACGAAATCCAGCATATTATGCTGGACCGTTATACTTTGCTAACTCCCATAAAATTTGCGGGAGACTGGAGCAACAGTGCTCCAAACTCCAGTATATTATACTAGACAATTATACTTGCTGGAACTCCCGTAAAATTTACTGGAGTTCCAGCATAATTATGCTTGAATTCCCGTAAAATTTGCGGGAGTTCCAGCATAGTTATCTTGGAACTCCCGTAAAATTTACTGGAGCTCAAGCATACTTATGCTGGAATTCCCGTAAAATTTGCGGGCGTATTTTTCCGAATTTTGAATAATGTTTTCGCTCATATTTAAAGTGGCTAAATTTCGATGACTTTTGAAACTTGGCTATTTTTCAACGACCAGTGATAAATTTGGCTATTTTTGAATTTCTCCCGAAAATTGGTCATTAACTACTTTTTAGGTAGGCTATTAAAGTTTAGTTATATTTTAAATCGTATTGACAAGTAATCAGTACTTTCTAATGTGAATATACAAGTCTGAATAAAAATACATCTATATAAAATACGGAATAACTTCAGGAATGACTACTGAACTTTAAACATTTATAAATTTAAAACTCATGAATTATTCTTGGAATTTGAATGATTTGAAGCAGTAGCTTTAATTGTTGAAACATAATGTAAATTCAAAAAAATATGAATCATTTTTGAATTTTATTGAATTTTGCACTAGTAAGGTTTAAAAAAGAGTAATTTATCTTGGATTCTGTATTTAAAAGTTAAAAATTGCTTAAATATAATGTGAATTCAAAAAAAATAATCATTCTTGAATTTTGCACTAATATAGGTACAAAATCCAATAATATATCCTAAATTTATATTTAAAGGTTAAAAGTTACAGAAGTATAATGTAAATTCTAAAATTATGAATCGTTCTTGGGCTTTTTGCATTAATAAAGGTTCAAACACAAGAAATTTTTCCTGAATTTTAAGTTTGGACTAGTAAAGATTCAAAATTACTGAAATATAATGTGAATTCAAAAATCGTGAATCGTCCCTGAATTTTATACTAGAAAATGTTCAGAAATGAGGAATCATTCTTGGTTATTACACTACTAGTTTCTGGACACGTGCGATGCACGTGTATATCTAATATTAGTTTTAGTAGTTAGTGAAAGAAAGCATTTTATTTGAAGTCTATTTTTCTAACTTTTGTTAGATGTAAAGTTATTAAGAATTTTTTTATAATCAACTTCTAATAAGTCTTTCAAAATTCACAATATAGCAAATCCATTAAACCTCTCTTGAGACATTGTTGATCAATTTTTTTATCGCTAAACAGAAAATAAAAAATATTTTAATATACTTCGAATTTTTCAAATCCATTTTGAAGTGAAAAAATAGCCTTGTTTACTATGTATATAAAGTAATAAACTCTAAAGGAATCTTCGGGAGATTTTGGGATTTCATTATCAGCATTCTAATCAAATTGTTTCTTCTTATATATCACACGATTTTACGGAATTCGGGTTCGATATTCATTTCAAATGTAATTTCCTTGATAGAAATGATAGCAGTTGCAAATCCTCCTTTTATATATTTGTTAAAGAAAGAATCAAATACTTTCGCTTCACATGACTTTTTTAACTTATATATAGTCTATTAGGTGTAACAAAATATGAGGCCCCCACAAATGTGAAGTTGGGGGCCTAAAGCAATTGTTTTACTTGCTTTAGGGAAGGATCGCCCCTGTATATATTACATATGTTATTACTTAATTCATGAGAGATTCCAACATTAAATCATTTAAGGAAAGTACTCAATAAATAAAAAGCAAATTATATCAGTAGAGATATTTAAGAAAGTTAGATAGTAGTATATAATATAGAAGATAAATTATATGAAAACATACTTGCTTAAAAAGTAAAATTACAACATTGGTTGCATGCCAATTGTTTAAAAGGCCCACAATGACCCAAATTACACAATAACACTTTCAAATTGGAATGCTTTATTTTTTTTTCTTTTTTTAACGGTTTAGAAATAAATGAAGTTAAGGCAGAGTTGTTGAGAAAGAAACAAGCGTAAGGGTATTCAAAGATAACCCGGATGAAAATAAATCTCTCCTTATTGTCTTCTTTTTTGCATGCTGCATAGTTATCCAAATAATTTTATGAACGTCGAATCAATTTCGAAAGCAAAATAATTACAAAAGAATATCGGATTCTACGATCAAACAACGTATTGAGAGTGATACTTCAAAGCCATATAGTATAAATCAATAATCAAATAGAGAACATAATTTTCATTGGTTGTTGATGAAACATTCAATATTCCTTTTTCTATATTTTAGTAATTAACTGTCAACACTTAAAACATTGCCATGAAAATTGACCAAGACAAAGAAGCTCTCTAACACCATTGTTAGACATAATTCCAGGTAGTAGAGTTAAGTTATTGAGTAAATTCATAATTCAGTGGGAGGCTGACAAAGGAAAAAATCATAGTAGTGTTAAAGGACATGAATATTCTCGCTAATTAGCCTATCGTTTTCACTAAAAGAAATTAATTATAGATAATTGAATAATTAATTATGGATACATAGAAGATGATAACTTGTTTTGGAAATAAAGAGAAAAGCTTGAGACTAAAGGAGGTGGCAGTAACACAACTTTCTTCCACATAAAATGATGAAAACTAATTAGACGCACTTTGATATATATATATATATATATATATATATATATATATATACACACACCGTACATTTAACATTACCATATTTCATTGGCCTCAAAGGGTTTAGAGCATACCCATATATAATGCACCAAAAAAGATGACTATTCAGATATATATACAAATCAAATTCTACCATCCTTACTTGATAAAATATTATTGGATCGATTTTTATTGCCTTGTCAAGATTAGGTTCTTAAATAGTTTTGAAAAATGACTACTCATATACCATTTTTAATACTAATGAATCTTATCTCTATTGAAATAATCATATCTATTCGAATTCTTCAGTTTTTGAGAAGTAATCAAAGGAGAATATAAATGGCATCAACCGTAATTGGATTCATTGATTTGAGTGTGTAAACATTTAAGTATTATTCATTCACTTCTAATTCACCCACTGCTAATGTAATAAAAAATTTATTTAATTGAACTTTTGTCATTTACCATCCTGTACTATTTTTTATATTGAAAAAACTCACACGCACACAAATTCTTGTAGGAATTTAATTGACTTTTAAGGTTAAAAAAGGCATTTAATTTTTAATGGATATTTTGGTCTTTCAATCTTTAACTTGGAACTTCATACTTATAATATAGTATGATTAAAGATTTAAAAATTAAGGATCGTTCATGGATTTTAAAATTCAGCAATCTTTGAATTTCAGCAAAGTTTTGAATTTCAGCAATCATGGATTGTTGAATTGTGTTCCGTGTTTTATTTGGTGGAAAAAATATTAATTTAACCGGACCAGTGCTACTTACAATTATAATTTAAAATATAATTAAAATCCAACACCCGCTGTAAAGGTAGTCAACCCAGCTAATTTACCCAGCATCTTGGGATGATCTTTTGGCAAATGGTACGGTATAGTCGCTCTCAATATATATATATATATATATATATATATATATATATATATAT
>MU674005.1:620-18061 GCA_026770625.1 Nicotiana glauca | reverse complement strand
ATTCTTTGAAAGGTTTATAACCACATCACTGCCTGGATTACTATCTCTCAATTCAGTTGCATAAGCTTCAAGTTTGTTATACTCATCACTGAAACTACCATCTAAGATTTCCAAGACCATTCTCTTTGCTCTCTTACACTTTCCATGACTAATATTTAGTTCAAAACCCCTCTTCAAATCTGCCATCATCTCCTTTACCTTATACTTAGGATTATCTTGTAATTTAAGCTTGAAATATTGTGCAATAGTACTGAAATCAACAGTATTGCTATCAAAGGCAACACCATAACTATGTTCTGCATTTAAGGTCTTGATCTTAACCCCACCATTCCTCTTTTTGAATATCAAACACAAAAAGGGACAATCAAATATATCACATTTATACCTAAGCCTTATTTTGTCACTCTTCAATAACTCTAATTTTTTCTTGTTTGCCAAAGCATACAACTTCATACATTTCCTAGCTTCTGGTATATCCTTAAAGCTCATACCCTTATACAACTCTTTGTACTCATTAAGTTCTTCAGTTATCTCCCTCTTTTTTTGTACTTTTGAAGTTTCCAATTCTTCAGAATCATAACCTTCTGATTCAGCACTAGAATCAGATTCTAAGTCACTTAAGCTACAGTCAGTACCAGCCTCATCCTCGTGGGTGTATGAATCTTTATGGTGTACAATATCAGGGATACCATGAATAGGGGGCTCACATTCATCAATAACATAAATGTTAACAATATTATATTCATCACATATCAAGCTAAGTAATTTTCTAATCCCAATATCCCCATCAATCTCACAAAATTTGCCAGAAGGACAAGCAACAATAAGCTGCTGAACCCCTACAAACCCTAGCTCATTTATATATTCATTTTCTATGTCTATATATGAAAGTAAGTCTGAGTTATAACCTGTCCAAGTATGCACCAGTTTCTTTGTGTATAAGACCTCAGGCTGTGTAACCCAATCACCACCATAATTGAATATTATATCTATTAGCACCATCTCCAATAACCTAGAAATATAGCCAACATGTCAAGTTAGCAAAGAATAAATAAACTAATAAAAAGACAGAACTAAAAAGGGAATAATTATATTAAAAAAGGCAGACCCCATTTAGCTATGTCATACCACCATTAAGGTGGTCCTACTCACAGTATATTTTATCACCTAATAAATATAGAAGAAGTCCATATCTTGGAGGTGGTCCAGATTCAAGACCACTCCATAATAAATTAACTAAAAAAATTATTGAAGGTGGTCCTACACATATAATACTATAATCAGAAAGTAACAAATTAAGAACAAATTTACCTATTAAACAACAGAAAAAGCTCAGAATATTGGGACAAACAAACACCCTAAACCAGCTACCAAAATCAAAACCATGTCGGGACCAAAAATAACTTCACATCGGGACCATATCAATAATAAACGCATGCAAACACTTGAAGCAGACAAAAAATATGAATATAATACTGAAAGTACAAAAATAAATGTATGGATGTCAACAAAACAAAACAAATCAAAACCCTAGACGAAAAACCCTAAAATAACAGCAAACACATAAAATACTTAGCAAAAAAGAGTTAAAACAAGAAAAGCGAATCATTTCCATGGAGAAATATATTACCTTTACTTCATTTGCGGCGGATATCTCAGGATTTTTCTTCTGTCGACGGAGGCTTATAGAGAGAATGAAAGAGAAGATAAAGAAATGTGTTTTGTTGACTAGGTTGTAACCCGTGTCTTTAGGTTTAGAATGGTGGGTGAATTTAGTGGGTCGGAGCGGGTTTGGGTTATAAGAGAAACGGGTTCTTTTCAGCTTTTAAATGCTGCCACGTGTCTATGCCGTCTAATTAGGGGTATTTTTGGTTAATAGTGTAACGGTGAGGGCTTTTATGTCCTGATAGTATAACGAAGGATATTTTTAAATAATTGTTAATAGTAGAGGGACATATTTGACCCTTTACCGGAAAAAAAATTCCAGTTTTTTAGAAAAATATTTCTTTAAAAAACTGAAAAATAATTTCTAAAACAATAATTTTTGTATAATCTGGAAAAGAAAATGTAATTTAGTTTTTGATTAAAATTTAATTTATCAATTATTAAAGATGGAGGAGCTAAATTATTTTTATAATTGATAAATTAAATTTTTATCAAAAACTAAATTATATTTTTTCTATATTTTTCTAAACTGGAAAAAAACTTGAAAAAAAAACTGGAAAAAAAAAAATCCTTTTTTCCTTCATTTTTTAGTAAAAAAAAGTTTTAGAAAAATTGCTTTAGAAAATTATTTTTCAGGTATGAATAATAAGTCTTTTTAATTAATTAAGAAATATTTAGAATGGACCAACAGGACGATGACATGTGTCTCTCCGTTAACTCAAAGGGCATTTGTGAGCCAAAACATTAACGGAAGGACATATTTGATCCAATAGGTGGATGGAGGACATTATTGTACCAAAATGAATAGTTTAGGGACAAATCTAACCCTTTTCCGTATATTCTAAAAGGAAAAGGATATTTAGAAAAATTAGAAACCACATTGAGTCTATATTTGACCTTTTCATTCCTTCTCTGTGAGGTTTTGGGGTCCCTCCCACGTGGCACATCATCAGCAAACCCCATAGAAAGCAAACCCCATAGAAAGATAGTCGCGGCCTTTTTCTGACGTATTACGCACATGGACAGGTGGACCCCACGTTCACTAAGTTTTTGATATTTAGGGAAATTTACCCAATTGCTAATTCTGGAAAGTTTTATGACATGACAGAAAAAAGAGAAACGTTATCCGTCACTACCAAGTCTTTGGAGTCACCCGCAAATCGTGATTCAACGTTCAATATTTATATTTAAGTTTCAAAGCTTTTACAGTGCAGACCCTTAAGGGAGGGAAGTAAGAGAAAATAATCTACATACTTTTTTCTTCTTCTTCAGTTATGGGACAGAACTAGTCAAAGTGTAGAGCATTATTTAATTTGTTAACACCAAAAATTAGAAATTTGGGTTGAAGGACTAGTTCAGCCAAGTCGAAAGACCAGTTTAGTTGAATCGAGGGACAAACTCTAGCAAGGCAAATCCAGAATATGAATATTGTGCGTTTGAGTTGGGAATTTTATCATAATTCATTTATATATATATATATATATATATATATATATATATATATATATATATATATATATATATATTCGAGCTAAAGCTTGATAAATCTGTAAGAATATTTATCACTTAACGGTAGATATTCAGTCAAGTCAACCATTTTAATTTGGATATTTACGGCGTGTGTCGGCTTAAAACAACTTTGAGTCTTTGAGCTTACTAAATTAAGAAAGTATCAAAGTCCAAGGAATTATGCTCGGAAAGCAGTCACAGCTCAATTTACCACGCCATGAACATGATCTTTCCGTCAAAATAGGATTTTAAGTAAAAAAAATTTGGAATTGGTCTAGTATTCTCTGCTAGCACACATGCTCCAAATAGGCTAAATGATGCACTTGATTGAATGACGAGTTATTTAGCTAAAGGACTAGGGATCAAATCCCACTTAATACTTTTTTTCCTCCTTTTTTAGCGGTAAACCCATGTTATAAAAATACTAGATCCGTCTCCGATGAAAATGTTACTTCCATATTTATCAAAGCCAACATAACGTTACTAAGTTCTCGCGAATTGAAAAATAACTTGATAAGGATTAAGCTGACAGGATAGTAGTCAGCCGACCACGCTGTGATACAGATCAGCTATGACTAATGACACTTGATTGATGATCAAAACAAGAAAAACAACTAGAGAAAGAAGAATATAGGAGTTTTTTTCGATAATGAAGATATTTATTCCGCCTTGTTTAAATGTTATTATAAATTGGGACTTTTCTAGGACACAAAGTTCCTAGCTCGTCCAATTCAAAAGTAGAAACAACAAAAGGGGGCGCGGAGAAGTACAACATAGGATTTCCAAAAAAGTTCGAGTTGCTTCCATGTTTTGCCATAGCATCATCCACTCCATTCGCTTCTCTGAAGACGTGAGTGACCTGAGGCTCTCCTGCTCTAGTAAGCATCCATCTGCAATCAGTAATCAAATTTTGATACATACTATTATCATTAGTAAGCATGTTAACTAAGGGACTGCAATCTGTTTTAACCATTAATCGCCTAATATTTTGTTGTATAGCTATTTTTAGACCTTGTATAAGGGCGAGGCCTTCCATGTATATGTTAGTAGCGTGAGGGATGGACATGTTAAAGCCTATAGTCCAGTTGCTTTCACAGCCTCCGATAACCCCTCCAATGCAGCCCCTCCCAGGGTTACCTAAGCTAGAGCCATCTATGTTTAATTTAAAAGTTCCCCGATCAGGTGGCTTCCATTTTATGTAGATGGTAGTTCTGGGGTTAGGATTCTGGATAGACTCTGTTAACAATTTAAATTTTGTTGCACTTGTTTTTAAGGAGAGAGGAGATTTATTATTATTAAAACTGAAATTATTTCTGTGGATCCAGATATGCTAAAGGGTAAAGGGGAGGATATCTGCCTTAGTTAAGTATTTGTTAAAAGAGGATTTTGTGTGGCAAAGGGGTTTAAACCAGTTATGCATAGAGATCTCATTGCGTGGCTGATCTGGGTATTTGTAAAAACTTCCCAATTGATCCCATATAGGTTTTGAGTGTCGGCAGTTGAAGAACATGTGTTCCATGTCTTCTTCTTCATTTTGGAAAATATTGCAAATGCTGGAGTTAATGATTTTCCTATTGTATAGCATTTTGGAGATGGGTAACCTATTATGGACAACTGTCCATAAGAAGGACTTGATTTTGTTTAGGGTGTCTAGCTTCCAATGCCAAGAAAAGTCAGTCCAGCTTCCTTCTTCTTTGGACTGGGCTTTGACAATTTTGTAAGCAACCTTCGTAGAGAAGGATCCATTAGGTCCCTCTTCCCAAGTAAATTTGTCTACTGCCGGCTCACTCTATTTAACATATGTGCTAAAAAAAATTTACAAATATTTTCTGGTAGCTCAAAAGAGAGGGTATTGATATTGAAGGAGCCCTCCTCTAGAATAGAACTTAGGGAGAGATTTATTTCATTGAGAGGCAAAGGCCCCTGTATGAGGGATCGAAGGGGGACTGAGTCTATGATCCAGGCATCATGCTAAAGGTTAATGGATTCTCCATTACCTACTTCCCAATGGATGTCTTTTTCACATATTTCTCCTCCAATACAAATATTTTTCCAGTTGTGAGTTCCTCCTTTTTTCTCTAGGTCCTTCCACCTGGAAGAGTCCCTATTGATGTTATATCTTCTTTGTAGGACTTGTACCCATAAAGATTGTTTTTCCCTTGCAAATCTCCATGTCAGAGTTGCATTGAATTATTGGTTACTCCATTTGGCTTTATATAGCCCCAGGCCTCCTTCCTTCTTATCCCTAGTTATTGTGTTCCAATTGATAAGGTTGCAATTTCTCTTTTCAAATGTACTCCCTCACAGGAAGTTTCTTTGGATGGTGTCAATAGATTTTAGGGTAGCTTTTGGGAGGCTGTAGATTTGCATGACATGATTGGGGATTGCTGCAAAAGTGGATTTTATTAGGATAGTCCTGCCTGCTGTGGTCAGGAGATTTACTTTCCATCCTTATAGTCTACTGTTAAGGCTATCAATAATAGGTTGGAAATATTTTTTGGATGGGTTTGAGTTCAGGATTGGGAATCCTAGGTATTTTCCTACTTCATTCGAGAGTTTCATGGATAAACAATGGCTGATGCATTCCTTGTTTTTGGAGGAGGTAGCTTTGGAGAATATAACTCTTGACTTTTGAAAATTAATAGATTGACCCGAATAGTTGCAGAACTTATTAAGGGTGTCTATTATTGAATTACAGCTTTTTTGGTTGGCTTCTTCCATCAAGATTAGGTCGTCTACAAAAAACATGTGAGACAACTGTGGTCCTTTATTAGACATTTTGATGGGGGTCCATCTGCAGCAGTCAATTTCATGGTGTATAAGCCTAGATAGCATTTCCATGCAGATTATAAATAGGTATAGGGATAGGGGATCCCCTTACCTAATCCCCCTCGTGGGTCTAAAAAAATCCGTATTAGACCCATTTATCAGGATTGAAGTTGAAGTGGTGGAAATACAGGACATTATTAGATCAATCAGATCTTTGGGAAAGTTTAAAGAAATCAGTGAGAATCTTACGAAGGACCATTCTATTTTGTCGAAGGCTTTTTCTAGATCTATTTTAATTAACATTTTCCCTTTCTTCCCTTTAGTTCTTTTGTAGTAGGACATTACTTCGTTCACAACGATGGCATTATCAGAGGCTCTTCTCCCTTTTAGGAAGCTAGTTTGTGTGGGGTGTATGACCTTTGAGGGTATTTGTTTGATTCTATTAACTAAAATCTTTGTAATGATTTTGTATACATTGTTGCAGAGACTTATAGGTCTAAATTATTTTATAGTTTCCGAATTCTTAAATTTTGGAATTAAACATATGTAGGTTTTGTTCATTTCCTCTGTCATCGTTTTATTTCGAAATGCATCCTTACAAAATCTAATTAAGGCATTTTTTGTGTCATTCCATTACTTTTGGTAGAAAAAAGGGTAATGATCATCCGGTCCTGGCGCTTTATAAGGTTTAAAGGAGAAGACTGCTTGTTTAATTTCCTGGAAATCAGGTTCTAAGCTTAGGGCAGGGTGGTCCATACTACTATGAGTAGCATAGTGGGACATTGACGTTTGATTGGTTATGGAGGAAATATGACTTGTTGTAAAGAGATTGTGAAAGAATTCAGTAATTAAAGGAATGATCTCCTTTTGGTCGTAGAACCAATTACCTCCCTCGTCTCTTAGGCAAAAGAGTCTATTTTTTCTTCTATGTTGCATTATGGTAATGTGGAAGAACTTTATGTTTGCGTCTCCCTCATTTAGCCATTGTACTCTTGACTTGAGTTTCCAGAATTTCCCTTCTAGTTTTAGAAGTCCATTAAGGTCTTTTGTTAGGGTTGATTCCAGATCTCTTAGAAATTGACTAGTAGTATATTTAGGGGATTTTTGAATCCCATTGAGCCTAGCAGGGTGACCTTTTTTTTTTATGGAAGACATTCCTAAATGTAGTTATGTTCCAGTTTTTTTACTTCTTTTGTGAAGTTTTCAATATTTATTAGAAGAGAGTCCTGGACATTCCAATTGGCTTCCACTGGATGTTTAAAGGAGGGGTGGGATAACTACATTGATTCTATTCTAAAGACTTTATTTTCATGGGGCATAATTATTCTTAAATCAAGTTTAATATGGCAGTGATCCGAGTAAACCCTGGTTAAATGAGTTACTTGGGCTTCAGAGTGTAAATTAATCCAGTTTGTGTTTGCCGTGTATCTGTCTAACCTTTCCATTATTATTAACTTAGATTTTTTCCATTATTTGACCAGGTGTACTTTGGACCCTTAAACCCTAGGTCTATGAGTCCACAGTAGTCAATACAGTTTATAAAGTTGGAAACCCTACTATTGTTGATTGGTAATCTGCCAAATTTTTTATTTGCCCTTGTCACTTCATTAAAGTCCCTCGTGATTAGTCAGGGGCCCTTAAAGAAGTTTGCTACTATTCTTAGATTATTCCATAGGATACTTTTTTCCTCTAATAAACAGCTAGCATAAATAATTGATAAAAGCCATTGGTGTGGAGTATCTTTTACCTTTATCATGGCATGGATTTCCTGGTCTGTGCTAGCTACCTAATCCACTGTCACCTCTGCTTCATTTACATCATAACCATTCCACCTGAGTTGCCCTGATCTGCGACTTGGGTCATTTTTGTGAACCCAAAGTCCTCCATTATAGCTTGGTGATCTGCTAACTTTGTTTCCAGTAAGGCCACCAGGAAGGGTCTATTGTAGTATAACATTGATCTAAATATCCTACTGAACTCGTTCCCCTGCAATTCCAGATTATGACACTCATCGATCTATTTCGGGTTTGGGATGACTCCATATATGTCTGCCGTGGAGTCTCTTGAAGTGGACTCCCCCATGCCCTGTTATCTTGGTTCATCCAGTGGTGCTCGTACAAGGTTGGGATTATCACTGCCCCGTACTTGTAGATTCCCGGGGGCCTTTGAAGAATTCTTATGTTAATCAAGAATTTCCTCAAGTCAAGCGGGCAGTGTAAGATGTATCTTTTTTCTCCTTTTCCTTGAACACCAGCGTCTTTGGGTCCCTTATCATGCCATACTCCACTTGTCTTGCTGTCGATGATCCTTTCTCATCTTCCCCCTCTTCCGTCTGTATTTGAGCAGGTGAATGGGGACTATTTGGTATCGCTACTGTAGCTAGGGTTTGGGTTGCCACTATTTGAGTTTGGTTTATGTGTAGTGTTGGATTGTTGTGGTTATTTACATTGTGAGCTGCCTGATGTTGCTGGAAGTGTGTTTGAATTGAGGGTATGGTTTATTGGAATAATGGTAGTTGCATGCTCAGCCCTATAGGTGCAGTAGGAGTTGGTCTTAGTTGTCTGCTCCTAGGTGATGGGTGAATCCCCAAGGTAGGAGGTTTAGGGGGGCATTTGGTTGTTGAACATGGCCAACCAAGGGTGATTTGCGACGTTGTCCATCCCTATTCTCAACCCCTCCGTTACTATCTGAGCAAGGTAGCACAGAATTTCTAGCTGAATCGTGATGTCTTGTGTCTCCAACTAGAGATTCATGTTGAGGGAGGAACCTGTCAGCCCGTACTCCAGCCATGACTATGGAACATGATTCATTAGTAGTGGTGGTATTGTGTAGATTATTGGCTCTGGTGTGTTCATGGGTGGGTAAGGTGCATGGTGTGGTGTTCTTGATTGTTGTCTCATCCAAACGTTTCTCCTGTTTTTGTTGTGCTTGCGTTGGTAGTTGGTGTGGTGAAATCTGGCCATGGTGTTGCTCATTGATCTTAGGCAGAAGGGGAGTTGTATTTTTGGATGATGAAGGCTGTGAGCACGTGATTTTTGCCCTATATGAATTACTCCCAAAAATTCAAACAAAATAATTTCTTTCATTGTTTTGCATTTTTGTGGATTTTTGTGACATTTTATGTTAGTTGTTTGCATTTTATTTGTGCATTTTAATTCATATGAAAAAATATAAAAAATACACTTGACATTTGCATCTAGAATTTAATTTCATATTTTAGGATTTACTAGTAGTTAAGTTATTTCTAAAACAAAATATAAAGAAAATAACAAAATTAGTCCATTTTGCATTTTTTTAAAGTAGGACTTAATCAATTTTTAGGAATTAATTAGCTTAATTCTGGAAATAAATTAGGTCTTTATTTTAATTTTGTATTTTAATAAAATCAAAAGAAAATATAAATACAAAATGAAAACCAAAAAAAAAAAAGAGAAAGAAAGAAAGAAAAGAAAACAATGAAAAATATAGGTCTTGTTTATTTAAATACAAATTGGGCCATTGTAATTAATCCTAGCCCAGACACATACACGCCCAAACCGGACCCATACCGCTCAGTCCACAGCCCAATCTCCCAGTTACCCGGTCCGGTTCCTCATCCCCCAAAAACGACGTCGCACCGTGTCAATTGAATCTGGTCCATCCATTAATCTAATCCAACGGCCGTGATTCCATCTCGTTGATTAAATAAAAATGTCCGAAAAATATTCATTAACCTTAGACAAAATTTCATCTTCCTCGTACTCCTGTTCTGCCAAAGTCCGCCGCCAGTCGGAAAGCGCCTCCGCCGGCGGCGATTCTCCAATGAAGCCCAAAATTACACCACAGACGCCTCTCCCTATCCTCTTTCCATATCTGGCCATAATTTCACTCAAATCCCAGCCGAACGATTCGAATCTTGAATCGAAATTCTCCGGCCAAAACCCTAGGTGACCCAATCCCGCCCAAATTAACACCCTAGGTTCCTCTCCTCTTCCTCTCCCCATATCTAGCCCCAGTTTTCCTCGAATATAGTCGAAACTTCTCGAATATCAATTTGAAGTTCCGGCCAAAACCTTGGGTTCTCCGAACTTCATCAAATTAATACCACATGGTCCCTTTGCTTTCCTCGTGATGATTTCAGTGTCAATGGCACTCCAATATCTCTGAAGAAGGGATAATTTTGAAGAGAAGTCAAAAACAGTGAGTGATAGTTTTCTTTGGTTTTCTTTGAATTCCTTGTTCATTAGAGGTTTAGAGTTTTGTGTTATGTCTTTGAATCATTTTGTGCTTTCTGTGTGGATTTGTTCACATAATTGGCGACCTGGGTCTGTTGGTTTAATTTTGTCATTCGGTTGATCTTAGTTATTGTTAATTAGTCCATAGTCAGTAAGTTTAGTTTGGTTTTCTTTGGATTTTCGTTTTAGTCAGTAAAGTTCTTCTCACTGGAATGATTGGTATTCATGACTAAGTAATTCCGTCTTACTTTAGGATTTGTTCTTGTTTTGATTTTGTTTGTTGATTAGCTTGATTCAATTTCATTATTTGGTAACCTGACTATAGTTTAATTCTTTGAATGGTTTGTGTAGTAAGTGAGTCTAGTTAGTATTAGCATTTTAGCTGACTTTGATTTCCATTTTTGATTAGTGGTTTAGGATGCGACTTTAAAAGTTGATCAGACTTAGTTAAATTTTAATCCCTTTTAGTGTTTAACCATAGCTGTTAACTGAGGTACCGAGGTTGGGTCAGTTTGGGGTAAATAATAGGGCATTGAGAGGGTAGTTTAGAAAATTATAAGGTGAAAATCTTGTAGTTGCTACCTGAAGTTCCTAGAACATTCTAGAAGAGGTTTTAAGGTGAGAATTCAGAAAATAAATGCACTTACTTGAGTAACAAGTCAGGAATAAGAGGGCTAAGTAGGAAAAACTAGATTTTAAAAGAGGGACTAATAGGCAAAAGGAAAAATCTGATAGAGCTTCATTTTGTGCCTATAAAAAGGCATGCACCTGGCCTTCATGAACAAGTTTGGGAGCCTCAAAAATTCCCCCAAGCTCTCTCTAGTTTTCAGATTCAAATTTGAAATTCAACCTTCAAAAAAAAAACAAAAAAAAAACAAAAAGCAGAAAAAAAAAATCATTGTTTCATTGCTTGCTCTGAGATCAGTTTCAAGTTTGGAGCTAGGGATTCAGTTCCTTAGTTTTTTTAGGATCAGAAACCATTTGAAATCACTGTTTCTGCCCTGTGCTCGAAATCTGATGGCCTTTAGGATTAATTTGTTGCAAGTCTGATTGGTTTGAGGTAGTTTGTGGATCAGCTGTTGCTTGTGTTCAGTTCCCGGGTCATTTTGGGCATTCCAATACTATTTTGAGTCAATCTATTAAACTCTTTGGTTTTGGAAGCATTTCAGCTCTGTTATATTGCTTTACTAATTCCTGTTGGAATTTGAGCTTAGTCCTGAACTGCTGCTAGAAGTTACTGCTGCTGCTGACTTTTTCTTTCTGTTTAATTCACTCCAGGTACCTTTCTCAATCTTGTATGAATTGTGAAAGAATCAATGCAAATGTGATGTTGAAGAGTTTTAAAAATGACAAATGCAATTAAATTGGCCTTTGAAGCATTCTAATCTGTTTCCACATCACATATGTAGGACATTTTTTGTTTAATGGATGATTTGTATGAAAGTAGACTCATGGTTTATTAATTTGTTAATTATACTGTGCCTTAGCACAAAGACCAATTAACTTGTTAATTTGTTCATGCTGAAAGTGAGACTCGTGTTAGTTGAGTTGTTATGGGCATTCGACTTTGTTTAGCTAAACTGGTTTCATAGTTGTTAAATCATTTTAGTTAATCGTGGTTGATTTCTACAGTTGTTAGTATTAGCTCACAGTTTATCAACTTTACGTAAGTAGTATTATTTCAGCACTCTTGAATAATGCCATATCAAGCTTAGGTATTCCCAAATCTGGTATGAAGTCGAATGCAAAAGCAAATACTCGTCCAACTAATTTAAACGCAGACTACATTCATTTGTTGCATTTGAATACGTTAGAGTAACTTGAGTAGTTTGGTTGGATTGGAATTGCGGCCTGGTTGATTGACAGTCAGTATTTAGGCAAATTGGGCCTCAACATGTTAACAGACGGCCCAGGCCTGAACTTGAACACGCCTTTTCCCTTTTGTGAAGTTACACACTTTTCCTTCTTTTGGGCTATTTTTAAATCCCAGTCCGCTGGATATGATGCATTATCCATTAAAGTTCTGTTTTGATTTAATATTGTGATACTTTCAACGGTGATTTAAACAATGTTAAAGTAGAAGATCATAGTCACTTTAAATAAAAATGAGATGAGCCTCGACAAATAAAAATGCGAAATGGCGGGGCCCTTGATAGATGTTATATAAATACCTAGACTTCGGGATAGGCCGTTTAGCGAATTTCACGGCCTTCCCCAAAGATAATAATACGCTAGTCACTTTAGGCGCGTTTTTTTAATAATCTTACCTTATTAAATACGGGTGCACATTTATGTGACCCAAATCCAAATCTCAACGAAGTCGAAACGTGTCAAAAATTGCGGGTGCATTTATGAGACGCGATTCGAGACATGTTTTCACGATATTGCAATTCTCTAAAAATAATAATAATAAAAGCGGTTCGAAGTTAAAAGCATATAAGTTAAAGCATATATTAAAATCAAATAAATAAGCCAAATATGACAGTTGAGCGATCGTGCTAAAACCACGAAACTCGGGAATGTCTAACACCTTCTCCCGGGTTAACAGAATTCCTTACCCGAATTTCTGGTTCGCGAACTGTTAACAGAGTCATAATTTTCTCAGTTTGGGATTCAACCGGTGACTTGGGACACCATTAATCTCCCAAGTGGCGACTCTGAATATTAATAATAAATCCTGTTTCGATTGTCCTTTAATTGGAAAAACTCCTTTATGCCCTTGCGGGTGTAGGAAAAAGGAGGTGTGACAAAGGCTGCTTGGAGTTGGTAGATAAAGAGGTTGATTTGTTAAACATTGGTGTGATGTACATGGTTGATGGGACTTGATTTCCAACTTTTTGGTTTGAGAGTATTTCTTAATTGGTTTGTGTTGGTATGATTTGTGACAGGAGGTCGTGTGAGGTGAGGTATTCTTTTTTGGAGGTAATGAAACCTAGTTTTAGGATGATTGTGATCAACAATTAATGCTGATGGGGCTTTGCCTAAGATTGGATTTTGGTCAATGTCTATCGGATTGTTCCTTTTTGTTAGGCTTAGGTTTTTGTCTTCAGCTTTTGTTTTTGTTTCTTGGTTTTTGTGTTTTTGACTGCTGGGTTTAGTAGTAGGGTCTGCCTCCTTTTTTGTTGCAGAATATATGGGTTCTAGGGTAGTGAACTGGGGCATTAATTGTGATGTGGAGAGGTTTGACAAAGGGAAAAGAAGGGTGTTGTCCAATGTACTTTTGAACAAAGGGGATGTTGGGTTGGTGTAGCAGCTAGGGTTACCTAGATTTTTAGGTCCTTTTCGATGGATAGGTTCCTAGGGTTGTCTGGTATTTCAGCATTGTGTACTCAATTGTGTTTTTGGTTAGGGGGAAAGGTAGTGACCTCTGGATTAAACAAGTCGTTGTCCTTGGAAAATTGTCTGTTGTGAGCTTTGAATATGTTCACATTTTGCTCCATCGTTTTTAGTTCCTAAATTCCCATTTTGCCCAGTTTTGTTCGAGATAGTGGCATCATTTAGGTTAGTACTAGTCCAGGTTTGTTTTCTTTTTGGTTTTTTTAGGTGTGTCACAATAGTCCGGTTGTCTATTTCTCTGGTTAGGGTATCGACCTCCATCGTCCTACCATTGTCAGTAGCAGTGCTTGGTTGTGAAGTAGATGCTGCATTTGGGAAGGTATTTGAATTGTGTCCTAGTCATCCACAAGACTCGCACAAAAGATTGAATCCTTCGTAGGCTATTTTTTTTTGTAGTGATTTCCTATGATTATGTGTGTTTTAAGGGGTTTCTCAATGGTTGTTAGAATACATAATCTTGCATATTTACCTCTAGTGGTTGAGTTGGTGCACGCGTCGATCCTAAGAAGTTTTCCTAATTCGTTTCCTATTTTGTGAAGAATCTCATAGTCGTACAACTCCATTGGGAGATCTGGTAATCTGGCCCAGACTGCTGAGAAGGTTAGTGATGTTGTTGAGGCGATGAACCTGGGCTCCCATTTCCTTACAGTGAGGAATTGGTTTTCGATTAACCAAGGTCCCCCGTGTAGTGCTCTGTCATATTTTTTCAGTCTAGTGAATTTTATGAGGTAATAATCGTAACCAAGGTCGATCAGTGATAAGTGCTCGGTAGGTCTCCATATAGCATGTATTTTTTGTTGTAGGAATTGGTAAGTTACCTGTCTACCGAATATTTTTATTATTAGAGCATTTTCCCAGTTTTTGTATATTCGTTCCTTATCCTCCAAACTTATAGGTATGAAATTGTCCGAGTCAAAGATGGTTTCAGTTTCGTCCGAAGTATCAAAGCCAAGGATAGATTTTTGCACTGTTATTTGATTTTTGGTTTGAATAGTGTCAAGGTTTTCTTGCATCTTGGATAAGAAGGTATTTTTATGATCTTGTTTGCCATTGCCGTGTTCAGGATTTTTTTGGTGTTCCTCCATTATTTGGGAGCTCAAGAGTTGTTGTGAGCTTTGTGTAATTGTCTTGTTTTCTTCAACATGTTCCATATCTGTGTCTTTACCGTTAGGAGTTTGTGTCGTTTTAGCATTGTGTTGTTGTTCTGGGTTTAGATCTTCCAGCATATGTTTGCTTCGATATTGTTGTTGATGGAGTGGTATTGTGGTTGGTTAACAGAAGAAGCTAGGGTTCCTCTTCTAAGTTTTCTAGAGAGAAGTCAGACATTCTCTCTCTTATTTTGGGTACTTCCTTAAAAAGCACACTTAATTATCTCTTGAAGAATATAGGAGTTGAAATAACTAAGGGGTTGTTTTTTTCTAAAAGAATAAACTTGAATTTGGATACAAATCTAAATATTAAGAGATTACATTTAAATTTGAAAACAACATAATTAAAATTGTTTATTTTCTTAATATCTGAATTTATATTTATTTTATTAAAAAAATTTGATAAATATAAAATTCAATTAAAACAGTTCAAATATTTATCAATAAAATTATCAAATTGAAAGGTGACGGTTAATGGTGTATTTTGTGGTAGTACTGGCTTGTGGCGAAGGTTGTTGTACCATAGGAGTGGCGACATGGATGGTGGGTACGTGGTAGTGGTGGTAATGCTAGTGGTGGTTATGTAATTGTAGCAGTTATGATGATGAAGGATGTTAATGGCAATGGTTAGAGGTGGTGGTTGACGGTAATGGTAGAGGTGGCGGTTGGTAATATATAGTGACTTGCGATGAGAGAACGGGTTAGCCGATATTAGTCTATATAGATGATATTTACACCTTAATATTACCATGATTTATTGTTGTTTTATAGGCGAATTGACAATAAAATACGCTAAATGGTATTCTTTTGCTTTGCAGGGAATAATCTAAGTGAGAAATCACTACAGAGTATTTTGGAGTCAATAATGTGAAGAAAACACATAATCAAGAAGTACCCGAGCATAAAGAAGCAAAAAAATGGACTGAGTTAAATCCACCGCGACCACGGTTACTGCGGCAGATCAAGTACTCGAGGCAGAATGTTCAGCGTTAACCGCGGTCTTGCTGCGACCGCGGTGAACTGTTCACGTGCCAGAAATTTGGGGACCAAACTATAAATTAGAAAAAACTTGATCCAAACCCTTATAAACCTTAGAAGCTCGACCAAGATATTTTTTAAGCTATTTTTAGACTACTTTGGAGGCAAGAACAAGTGTGAGAAGAGTAACAAAATATTAGAGTTCTTATATCTTCTTTTTATTATTTCAATTACCCATTATGAATAATTTAGTAGTTTTATCTTATTTTTTCATGAGTAGCTAATTTCCTAGTCTAGCGTTTTGATGGAACCTATTGAAGGATGAACTTCTTGTTATGTTAATATAGATTGCCCAGTTTAATCTCTATTTATTCAACTATGTGTTTGTTGTAGTTAATTGATAGGATCCTCAATTAGCTGTGCCTATTTAGTGTGCATAACGCGGGAAAGAGTGCATATTTAGGTGATTGTTGAACAACACCACTCCCAAAGTATATGAGGGATCAATAACTGCGGGTTTAAAGGCGGGATTAGGGATAACGAAGCCTTGGGTGCAATCTAAAGTGAGCTGTAATAAATAAACCTAGCTAGCGTAACTTTGGAGAGTGCGTCTAGTAAATTGTCTTGATTCCTCGGGAGAGATTTACTGTGATGACCCGGCCCATCGTCACGAGAGTTACCGCCCCGTTTCCCCAATATTATGTTGTTTCATGTTCTATATCAGTACTAGAGTCTATCGGGTGAATTTGGATTGATTCTGGTTGAAAATAAGGCATATAGCCTCTTAGAAGGGAGTTTGTTTCAGGAAAGTCAACCAGAAGTTGACTATGTGGTTAGAGGGCTCGGATGTAAATTCCGGTGGTTCGGCTAGTTTCGGGAGATGATTTATGACTTAGGGGAGCCATCGGAATTGAATTTGGAGGTCCGGTGTAGAAATAGGCTTGAATTTGGCGAAGTTGGAATTTTGGCGGAATCCGGTTGATGGGTGAGATTTTGATTCGGGAGTCGGAATGGAATTCCGAGAGTTGCAGTAGCTTCGTTAGGTGATTTTGGATGTGTCTGCAAATTTTCAGGTCATTCGGACATCGTTTGGTCGGGTCTTTGATTGAATGTTGGTTTCGAAAGTTTTAAGGAAAGTTAGGCTTGAATCAGTGGTAATTTGGTGATTTTTGTGTTAAAGGACGTATTTTTATGATTGGAACAAGTTCGTATGATGTTTTAGAGTGGGTTGGTGTTTTTGGTTGAGGTTCCGGGGGCCTCGGGGTAATTTCGGATGGTTAAACGGAAGGAAATTGGTAAAATTGTAGGTCTGTAGTTTTAAGTCTTCTGGTATTTCCGCTTCTGCGGAAATGGACCGCAGAAGTGAGGCCGCAAAATTGGGGGATTGAGCGCATAAGCGGTTTTTGGGAATGAGTGGGAGTTCCGCAGAAGCGGACCCCTTTCCGCAAAAGCGGAGTCGCAGGAGCGACATTGGCACCGCAGAAGCGGTCGTGCGATTTTTGGTGTAGACCACAGAAGCGGTCACTGGGCCACATAGGCGAAACCGCAGAAGCGGTTTGATATCCGCAAAAGCGGATTCTGAGGGGTTTAAGTGAAACCGAAAAAGCGGTTGTTTTACCGAAAAAGCGGGACCGCAGAAGCGGTCAATGGATCGCAGAAGCGAAAATCGCAGAGGGGTTAAGTGCATCAGTGTTAAGAAATTTCAGAAGTGTAAAAAATATTTGGGGCTTCGAACTAAGAGAGGATATAGGCGATTTTGAAGAGGAATTCGAGGAGCATCATTAGGTAAGGCCTCTTGGACTTAGATTAAGTCATTATGGTG
>MU674004.1:51178-69902 GCA_026770625.1 Nicotiana glauca | reverse complement strand
ATATATATATATATATATATATATATATATATATATATATATATATATATATATATATGTATATATATATGTATATTTTGTATTTTTCTTGATTTTATAAAATTGAGATTAAACTTAACAATTATACTAATTAAACTCTAAAAATCATTTAATAACTATTTTGTAGTAATTTTCAATTAAAACAATAAAAGCTAAAATGAACTATTTTTGATGTTTCTTCCATTTGTTTTTTCCAAAATGCATTAATACTAAAAAAATGGAAAAATTAAAAATTTTAATGCATATGCATATTTTTGTATTTTTAATATGAGTTATTATGCGAAAAATGCAACAAAATTCCTAAAAATTGTAAAAATTATTTTATTTGACATTTTTGGGATAATTTGCTTAGGGTAAAAATCACGTGCTCACAACAGTCAGGTGGTGTGTCCAAGAAAAGGGACGTAGGAGCCGTAATGGTGACACATGGAACCAAATCTCCCATCAAATAACAAACATACCCAATGCCTCCACTCACATATCAACCCACTCCAAACTACCAAGCACCCTCACCCTCTTGCCAAACTCCACCACCTAGTTATCAATAACCTTCACCTCTCATATATCAGCCTACTTCACCCAGATATTCCCAACCTGTGCATGTTTACCAATCCTACAATGCATAACCATCCCACTATCAGTCTCCTCCTATACGCTAAAACTTCCCTAGACCTCGACAAAATTTTGACCGCAGACCTCCAAAACAATATATAGCCATTGCTGAGCCTATCGACCAGTTGTACAAAAGACACAAAGCTATTGGCTATTTCACCCCCATCCCTGCTGCAACTCTCGAGAACTCTTCTCAGTGGGTCAACCCAAACAAATCCTGTGCGCACCGTTCCAGCATGAAAGGACACACCATCGATGAATGTCATTTTCTAAAGGACAAAATCTAGGCTTTGATTGACAATAAGATTATTATGGCAAAATAACCCACTCAAAATGTCTGCAATAACCCTCTGGCAGACCTTAAGGCAGAGGCATTCACATGAATAAAATAGAGGATGATTGGGATCCCGAGGGATTAATCAGGCTGATCATAGAAAGTGATGACCCAGAGAAACAAATAGTTACTCTTAATCCAATCATAGTCAAAATTTAGCCATCTGGGGATGTTGAAGTAAATATGTCTGTGCCATTTGAGTTTGAAACAACGTCATCTGCAAAGACACCAACACCGATTGAGGTCGAATTTGTGTCTCCAGCAAATGCACCCACACCGTTTGGAGTTGGAAATTTACCACCTATGGCACATGCTCCGTTCGAGCTAAGGACGACCAAGCCGATCCCAGTTGAGATGTCGACCATGACACCATTCCATATGAAGGCTATCCTATGCGAATATATAGCTGAGGCAAAGAGGAAAGGCAAGGCCATGTCCGAAGAAACTATTGTGGCACAGGGTATGACGAGAAAGGGTAGAGTTTATACCCCTGAACACTTAGCTGAGTCAAGCAAGCAGGGCTCCAATCAGCCGCCCATCATCAAGATCGGGTTGGCTGATCTCTAGAGAAAGATACAAGCAAAAAATACTTGGTGATTGACCAGTTGAACAAAACACCGGTGCAAATTTCCATCCTTGCTTTGCTACAACATTCATAGGTACACAATAATACCCTATTGAGGGTGCAGAGTGAGGCACATGTGCAAAGCAACATCACTGGTGGTGAAATGGCTAACATGGTAGGACAACTATTCGAAATCCATAAAATTACTTCTCATGAGGATGAGCTGCACCTGAAGGGTTGGGTCACAACAAGGCACTGCACATCACCGTGCAATGTGAAGACTATTTTATCACCAAAATCCTAATCAATGGAGGGTCTAACCTCAAAATTTGTCCGCTGGTAACACTCAAGATGTTGGGTAAGGGACTTCATGAAATAAAGTACGAAGCTATCAATGTGAAAGATTTCAACGGCTCCCAAAGGTCAACCATTGGGGAGATTAGTCTGTGTTAGCAAATGGGGACACTCAGTTCGATGTTGATTTCCAAGTGATAGACGTACCGGAATCTTACAATCCACTATTGGGATGGCCAAGGTCTATGCCGCTGGGGCCGAAGCATCTACATTGCACCAAGAAATAAAATTCAAATGGAATTACCAGGAGGTAATCATTCACGTCGACGATAGCAACCCTATATACAGTCGCCAGAACATTCCGTCAATTGAGGGAAGAAGAAAGCTAGGTGGGGAGACTTACCATCACATTGAATGGGTAAATGCTGTTGATAAAGACAAATAATGGGATAACAAGTTCGAGAGTATACTAAATTGGAGTAGGTACGAACGTAGCAAGGGGCCCAGCAAAAACCTCCAAGAAATCACTAAGTCTATAAAACTCAAAAAATATGACACCACTTTCGGTATGGGATATGAGTACACCTGGGAAGAATTCAACAAATGGTCGCCACCATTGCGTGGTCCTTAATACCCACTGGAGCAGCCAATACTGCCTTTGGAATAAACATTCCAACAGGCTGACATTTTTATGGGACAAACGAAGAGGAGGCACTTGCTACAGTGAAGAACGTGTTCTTAGAAGACGATGACATGGATTGATGTGTTGTGTTCGAGGAGGAGGGTGAGGAATATCCTTGCATAAAAGACATGAGTAGAGGAGCATACCTCAACAACTGGACCATCAGAACCACTAGAGCTTGGCGATCCTCGGGGTAGCAAGGATGAACAAGCATCATGCGCTATCTTTTATTTTACGATTTAATTTTTCCTTTTGCATTTTGATTTCTGCAACAAGATCTTCAATGTTCAAAATAGTTATGGAATTTATCAAAGAATTTTGATTTTTCTTATCAATCAATGTTCATTATTATTATTCACTCATTACTTTACTTATACAACATTATTATTACTTATCTTGAGGAACCAATGGTTGTGACATGCAATGAGACAGCGCAACAAATAGACATTGATTAAGAAGATGATGACATACCCGAGGAGATCGTCAAAAAAGTTGAGAACTTTGAAAATCGACCTAAGTCCAACCAAGACGAGACAAAAATTAGTAATCTCGGAGATGTAGAGAATGTCAAGGAAACATGAATCAACGTTCATTTGTGACCATCAGAAAAGAAGGAATACAAAGACTTTCTAAGGGAATATGAGGACATATTCGCCTGGTCATATGACAAAATGACTGGTCTAAGCACTTCTACTATGGCCCATAAAGTGCCAACTGATCCGACATGCCTGCAAGAAAAGCAGAAGCTCAGGAAGTTCAAGCCAGACATGAGTTTGAAAATCAAGGAAGAATTAACTAAGCAAGTCAATGATAAAGTTCTCAGAGTAGTAGAATACCCAACATGGTTAGCCAACATTGTACCTGTACCAAGGACGGGAAAGTAAGGGTTTGTGTCGTCTACCGGGATCTCCACTGGGCAAGTCCGAAAGATGATTTCCCTTGCCAAATATACACATCCTGATCTATAATTGCCCCAAGAATGAGTTACAATTGTTCGTTGATTGCTTCAGTAGTTATCTTCAGATCTGGTTGGATGAGAAAGATGCTAATAAAACGACTTTCATTACGCCATGGGGAATGTATTGTTACAAGATGATGCCATTCGCCTGAAGAATGCAGGGGCCACATACATAAAGGCCATGACTACCATTTTTTACTATATGATACACAAAGAAATTGAGGTATATATGGATGATGTCATCATTAAGTCCAAAAGGTCCATTGATCATATAGAAGATTTGAGGATGTTCTTCAACAGACTGCGAAGGTACAACCTGAAATAGAATCCTACAAAGTGTGCATTTGGGGTTCCCTCCAGAAAGTTGGTTAGGTTTATTGTGAGCCACCGGGGAATTAGAATTGGATTCATGAAAGGTCAAGTCCATTTAGGAACTACCATCGCCAAAGAACAAGAAGGACGTAATGAGTTTCCTGAGAAGACATAATTATATCAGTCAGTTCATAGCACAATCCACGGTTATCTGTGAGCCAATCTTCAAGATGTTGAAGAAGGAGCCGCTACAAAATGGATTGATGACTACCAAAAGGCTTATGGAAGAATCAAGGAATACCCGTCAACACCACCAGTCATAGTCCTGCCTGACCTATGTAGACCCTTATTTCTGTAATTTGCAGTATTGGATAGAGCTTTCAACTGTGTTCTGGCGTAGAATTATTAAACGGGGGGGAAAGAGCAGGCCATCCATTACCTTTGTAACAAGATCACACCGTACGAGGCTCGGTATTCTCTATTAGAGCACACTTGTTGTACTCTGACTTGGGCAGCTCAGAATCCGTAGCTCTACTTTTGTGCCTATACTACATATCTCATATTAAGGATGGATCTATTGAAGTACATCTTTCAGAAGCCCATGCCCATTGGAAAACTAGACAAGTGGCAAATCATATTGAGTGAATTTTCCATTTTGTACATAACTCAGAAGGCAATCAAGGGACAGAAAATCCTATAGATAGAGAATACAAATCCTTGAAAAAGTATTTTCCTGACGAGAAGGTGTCATTCGTAGGAGAAGACATTACAAAATCCTATGATGATTGGAGGATGTTTTTTCAATGGAGTAGAAAATTTCAAAGGAGTTCGTGTAGGAGAAGTCCTAGTGTTAGAAATCGGTCAGCACTATCCGGTGTCTGCCAAACTCAGGTTCCCCTGCACCAACAATATGGCCGAATATGAAGCCTACATCCTAGGGCTCAAGATGGCCATTTACATGAACATTCAAGAGTTGTTGGAGACTTAAACTTGCTTATACATCAGGTACGAGGAGAATGGGTGACCATGAACTCGAAGATAATCCCGTATCTTCATCATGTGCAGGAACTAAGAAAGAGGTTCACAAAGATGGAGTTCTAACAAGTTCCTAGAGTCCTGAATGAATTCGTCGATGTGCTGGCCACCATGTCATCTATGATACGACATCCAGACAAGAATTTCATTGATCCCATTCCAGTAAAGAGCTGTGATCAGCCAGCTTATTGTGCCTATGTCGAAGGAGAATCATAGAGAAAGCCTTGGTTTCACGATATCAATGAATATTTGAAAAAATGAGAGTACCATGAACTTGCAAATGCTATCTCGGAATGCACGCTATGGAGGTTTTCCAATAATTTCTTTCATAGTGGAGGAACCTATATAGGAGGACTCCTGATTTGGGATTACTAAGGTGTGTCGACACAAAAGAAGCATCCAGGTTACTAGAAGAAATCCATGCTGGGACTTTCGGTCCACATATGAATGGTTTTGTCTTAGCAAAGAAGATACTCTAAGCTGGTTATTTGTGGATGTCTATGGAAACATACTTCAGATACATGCAGACATGATAAAGGTATCTCCAAATGAGCTTAATGCGACAAGCTCACCATGGCCGTTCACCGCTTGGGTATTGGAACTATAACGGACACAGATTTATCCCGGTAGCAATCGACTGTTTCACCAAAGGTGTTAAAGCGGCATTCTATAGATCAGTAACAAAGAAAGTCGTGGCAAAATTTGTCCGCAACCGTAATGTTTGTAGGTTCAGGATATAGAGTCAATCATTACTGATAATGGATCCAACCTCAATAGTGACTTGACGAAAGATGTGTGTGAAACCTTCAGGTTCAAACACAAGAATTCTATAGCCTATAGGCCTCAAATGAACGAAGCTTTCGAAGCCGCAAATAAGAATATCAAGAAACTATTGAGGAAAATGATAGAGAAGCATAAACAGTGTCACGACAAGTTATCATTTGTTCTGTTAGTGTATCGCACCATAGGCCACACATCAACCAGGGAAACCCACTATATGCTGGTTTATGGTACATATGCCGTCATCCCGTAGAAGTAGAAATTTCCTCCCTAAGGCTTATACAGGAAGCTGAGCTTGACGACGCTGAGTGGATGAAAAGTCGTTATGAGCAACTAGCCCTTATAGATGGAAGGAGAATGAACGTAGTTTGCCATGGTAAACTTTACCAGAACAGAATGTCCAAAGCCTTCAATAAAAGAGTCTAGCCGAGATAGTTCACACCGGGGTAGCTGTTGTTAAAAAAGATTTTCCTCCATCAGGATGAAGCCAAAGGGAAATTCTCTCCCAACTAGCAGGGTCCAAACATGGTTCACCGGGTCTTGACAGGAGGAGCCCTCGTACTTGCAGAAATGGACAGAGAAGTCTGGCCAAAGGCGATTAATTCAGATGCAATCAAGCGCTACTATGTGTAATCTCCATGTTTTCCCTATATGATGTAATTTTAACTATGTCTGACCTCATTCCCGTTTAAGAGGGGATATGTAGGCAGAATTATGGGTTCAGTCACAATTAAATAAAATTTTCATGTTCCCATAATTTGGAAACTGGGGTAGAATTTTGAGGAGGACCCTCAAAATTCCAAAGTAATTTCATCCAATCGTCACAGCAATAGCAGCCAGAAGCATCAACCTATTAAACTGGGGCAAAATTTCGAGGACGACCATCAAAATTCCGTACTGGGAGAGGATGCAATGTCTTGAACCACGTCACAGTCATCGGTTCTTCTAAAAATGTTTTTTATATACATCTATGTCATTTTTTACAAAATCATTCGTGTTTATTTATTGAAATTGCTTTGTTTAGCAACTCTACCCCAACGATACATATAGCAGTGCCAGATCAAATCCAAGTAGGTCGAGAAAAGCCGGCAGGGATACAAACTAACCCCCCTCGTACAACTCACGATTTTTCTTTGAATATAGGCACTTGGAGTGCGAAATCATCGAACATACGATACATTCCCAAACATTGCTCAGGAATACAACTCTCAAAACTATTATGCTTACTATCCAAACACACCAGTGACGTTTTATGCGTCATATTGTCACTAGCAATCATCATATTGCAATCCACCATCAGCTAAAAAAGTTTTGTTACTATGTGTTATTTTATTTTTTTCATAAGTTTAGCATTCTGCCTTTGAGACTATACGCTGTCTCCATCTGCATTTCTTGCATTGCATATGGCTACCATTCTGCCTTCCAACTTGAATAAAGCTACGATTCTGCCTTCTGAGACTAAACGCTATCTCCATCTACATTTTCTGCATTGCGTAAGGCTACCATTCTGCCTTCAAGACTAAAGGATGTCTCCATCTACATTTGCTGCTTTGTATAAGGCTACCATTCAGCCTTCCAACTTGCATAAGGCAACCATTCTTCCTTCCGAGACTAAACGATGTCTCCATGTACATTTCCTTCATTGCATAAGGCTATCATTCCCCCTTTCAAGGTCAAGCTCTACCTCCTTCTACATTCGCACGGCTGAAAGATCGCCATCGTATCTATATTTGCATAGCTGAAAAATGGCCACTTTATCCACATTTTCATGGCTAATAGATTGCCACCTTATCTACATTTGCATGGCTGAAAGATCACAACTTTATCTACATTTTCATGGCTGAAATATTGCCACTTTATCTACATTTCCATGGCTGAAAGATTTCCACCATCTTCATTTGCACGACTGAAAGATCGCCTATATTTGCATGGCTAAATGATCGAAACCTTATCTATATTTGCATGGTTGAATGATCGCCACCTTATCTACATTTGCATGGATGAAAAATCGCTACCTTATATACATTTGGATGGACGAAAGATCGCCATTTCATCTACATTTGCGTGGCCGAAAATTGCCACTTTATCTACATTTGCATGGCTAAAGGATCGCCACTATCTGCATTTGCATGACTGAATGATCGCCACCATATCTACATTTGCACGGCTAAAAGATTGCCACCATATCTACATTTGCATGGCTCAAAGATCGCTATTGTATCTACATTTTGCATGGCTCAAAAATCACCATTTTATCTATATTTGCATGACTGAAAGATCACCACCTTAACCGCTCTTGCATAGCTGAAAGATCACCACCGTATCTGCATTGTCAAGGGCTGAAAGATCACCAAATACAACATCTCATGGGCTAAACGATCGCCAAATCATCCGAAGGCATCATTTTTCGGAGGCACCATTCTCATAGCCCTGGAATTCCATGACATGGCCTGAAGACCCCTTTTAATTATTTGCATATCAATATTCAAAGGCATCATGGTTTGGAGGAATCATCCCATAGCTCGAGAGCATCATTTCATTGCATGCGAATCCTTTATTATACGCTTCATGGCCCAGGACATTATCGTTTAAGGACGTCATCCTAACCGCCCAGAGATAACATTCATTGTCTGACGGTAATTCGCATCATGTTTAAATTTATGCACAATATATTCTTGTATTGCTTATTTACAGGTAAACCGACGAGCAACGGCCATCTCGGTAGGAGAAATCCCGCTCCGTACCCCGCAGCCCTATTAGACCTAAACCATTTATCCCAACCTGAATATTGCGCCCGTTCTTTGGAAGTCTCCATCGGCATACTCCGCTAACAGATTTTGAACTACATCGGGCATGATTCCTGTAAAACCAAGGATATGTAGGTAGCTTAAAAGCCAGGGCACGACCTAAATTTCTTCAAATTATCTCGCTTGTTCAAAATTGGCCATCATATCTTTACCCCACATCTCTTTTTTCTTTCCTGGTAAAGAGGGGCATTTGTTGATACCCAAATTTTCCTTATATATTTTAAATATACAAAATACTTTCAAAATAGCATATGCATGAATATATAAATATGTCCAAAGTTTTTATTATTTTTTTATAAATTTTTAAAGTTTTTTAAATCAATTCATTGCCATATTTTATCAATAAAAATCCAATAATAATTTCCAAAATTAATACTTTTGATTATTCATTTATTGGATTCTCATATTTATGCCAAAATATAGCCAATATAATTTTTTGCGCAATTTTACAAATTTATTTAGTATTTTAAGCTAAATTGCATATAATTACAATATTAGCCTCTTCTAATATGTTTATATTTATAATAACTAAGCCCAATGTTTTTACACCGGTAATTGTAAATTATAAAAAAAATTTAATATATTTTCAAAAATTAATTTGCTATTTCTTATAAAATAATTAAGGGAAAAGTGGTTATTTAAGATCTAGCCACAATTGCATTTCAATTACAGACTGAATTGGACCCCCAATTTACCTCGACCCAATTCCCATTTAAAACTGACCCACCCATATTCCCATTTAATTCCAGTCGCTGATCGATTAGAGCAACTGCTCACATTAACCCTTTCCTAAATTAATTCCCAACTATCTCCAAACCCCAATAATTTTTTTACCTATAACCGCCCTTCGATTTCTCACTCTCTCAATTCTCATTGAGACTCCATCAAACCCTAGGCAACGCCATAAAACAAAACCCTAAATCCATGGCTTCCAAGGTCGTCGAAGACCTGTATCAACGCCACATGGTTTCAATGTGTTCGATTCTTATAGTCTCAAGGCTAGATCTTGAAAGAGTTTGGTCCAAACCCTATTCAATTTCAGTTCATGGCTATTCTCCAGTGGTCTCTGACTTTTCACCGGCCGGCCATGACTAGTCGAGTCAGACTTTCCACTCTCTAGCTTAGATCGATGGTTTTCAAGGCCTTTCTCATCACTTGGGTTTCTTCTGAATCCCTAACCTCTAAAGGTTCTTTTGATTTCTCTTAGATTTATTTCAGATATATGTTTTCTCTGGACTTTTAAGTGTTTTGCTCAAAGTTTCTTTTTAAAACTCTCAAAACCCCTTATCTTTTTCGATTAGGGTTTCTGTTTAGTTATTTAAAATGTTTCTCTGATTTTTCTTGACATGTCTTGCTATGTTTGCTCATATAGTTCTTGTACTTGAGTTTGTATGTTAAAGCCCTAATTTCTTTTGACTATTTATTGGACGAATGTTTGTTTGCCTGAGTTTTATCTGATTTGTTTGTTTATCTATCTTGAAAATTCTTCTATTGCTCATAACCCTTTGGCTTTGAGTCTGACACTGTTAGTTTAAGTGCATGACTTGATTTGAAGTTCTTTATTTCAAAACCTTTTGGTCATTTGTGTGATTCTTCCAATTCTGAGTTTCTATCTTCTCTAAAATTTGATTACGTTCGAAACCCTAATTTTCAAAGGGGGTTTTCCTCACCTACTACTGTGATATTTTTGCATGCTTTTGATATTTTATGTTTCTTCACTACTGATTCAACTGACTATCATGCTTCGAGCGTTGCTATCTATTGAATTTTCTTTTTGAGCTACTATTGCATGCTATTTCTCTTGCCAACAGGCTTGGCCTCGCATGTATAATGTTTATGCACCCTATTTATATGTTGAGTCTCCTTCTTTGACTGATTTTAAAACTTGTGACTAATTTCAAACTTATCCTTTGTGAAATTTTGATTTACTTTCCCGTTAAAGTTAACTTATTACTTTTCCTGCTTTTGCCTCTCTAAATCCTTTCCAAAATTAGAGTATCTTTGGACCTAGACTCGATTTCTAGCTAAATATTTTACTATTTCTCTTATGGAAACTATCATCCTGCTGACTAATTGATTTCTTTCCTTATTTTAAACATGTCAATGCCGTTAAGCAAGTGCTCCCCTAATTAAAGGGAATCACTTCTCTTACTCGCTTTCAAAAAAAATTATAAATACCATGTACTTATTCTCTTTCAGACATGAACACAAGGCATAAACACTTGAGTTCAAACACACACTACACTAAACCTCTGTCTCTTCTATGTTACTGCTATATTGATGCCTTACCTAGCCGGCTGAAAGCCAAGGCTAGGTTGTGGGGAAACTTGCTTATTTATTGCATTTACATTACATACTGGTATGTTCTAATTAAGTTTCCTGCATCAACAACAACATGCTTATTTATTGTTTCTTGCATTCTTGTCTGCCTACTGATTGTATTTAACCAAGTACCATTATCTGGCATGTTTTTCATTTATCCTGTTTTGGATAAATGTATTATGACATTTGAATCCTAAATACCAATCACAATGTGTTTAATACTTATGGTTGGTTTGGGACATGACATCATTAGTAATTGATGTGCATGACCCAAACTTGATCCTCCTACGATCATAACCTCAGTGTCTCCCTTATATGTTGCGTGTTCCGGTTGGTTTACGGGCATGTCAGCACTTCTTATTGTTGTGCATGCCCTAAAGTTAACCCATGCCTAAGTGTATAGGCTCCTTGCAATGTATTCTCAATCCCCTGCCCCCATTTGTGTGAAGTTATTGACTGCCTGGAATGTTAATGGTTGTCTCCCATCACCTTTTCCCTCTCCCTTATTCCCTCAGCTCTTAAAACTCTATTTCTGCACTATCACTCTCTTCTTAGACTTAAGTTTTGCCCCCCTCATGTGAGCCTTTCCTTTGGACCCATGATCTCCCTCTAAACTTGGACACATAAGGGCTGGTATTTTCACACTACACTCATCTCTAATCTGGTTATGTAACTTGGGTGTGAGCACTGCTCGGAGTACTATTAAGACCCTTAGGAAATTCTGACACACCCAGGTCATAGAAAGGCTTTGAAATCAATAGCATTGGAAATGATACGGTTCCTGAATATCTCAGATAGAAAGTCAAATCAGGCTTTCTTATGGTTGCAGCTTTTTCTTTCATTCTTTCTGATGTAATTCAATATTCCTAGCTTGTAATGATTTGTAATAAATGTTTGGTGATTGTTAGTGAAAATGGTTGGATGATCATGTATGCTCAAGGGTAGAAATCATGTCTATACGACTGTTTAAATTCTTTTCAATTCTGCATTTTTAGGCACCTTGTCTATAGGGTTTATCTCAATTTCTTTATGGTCAATGTCACACCAAGATAACCTGCCCATAGGACACATTTAAATTCCACATGCCACCGAGATATCATGCTTTAGGTTTTAAACGGCTAAAAATAAATGTCATGTTCGTAATGTTGAAAATCAATAACACATAGAAATCATACATATAGGGGTCCCTAAATAAATTTGATTCGTTCCATTCACCCTCAATGTTAGATATCATGATTCATAGGGTTTAAATCAGCAATAGTAGATACCATCACCTGCAGAATCTGAAATTGATCTGTTTTAAAATCGGTCTATTCTTAATCAATTTTAAATAATCTAATTCCCCTACTTAATGAGGTTTAACAAGCATGCCTATAGGGTCTCAAATAGTTCGTCTTTTACTGTTTCACCGCATTCTGAAATAAGTAAATATCATACCTATGAGACTCCATATAAATCCTAGGCAAGCCTTAGGTAATAACAACAATAAAACTAAATTCACTTCTGTTAATTGCTAACTACTCCAACCAGCAGGCAGGCCTAATTGGGGCTTCTTATTTGAGGTATCTCATGAATCTGGCTCTAAATCTAACTTCCTTCATCTTTAGTATTTTAGTCAGACCTAAAAAGTATGTGTCAGTCATGCTAGTTTTGTGCTTTTGTTCAAGGAAGTGTATTTGAGCCTTTATCTATTCATATGTTTCCCTAACATGTAGTATGTGTTTTGTATGTCACTATAGATTTTTGTCCTTTGAAACAAATTGGCAAATATCCCTTTCCTTTTAGGAATAGTAGTCCTAAATGCCTCCGGGACCGATAGGAACGGAACGGGTAATAGCATGCAATAGTAATCAAGACCGATCCATGATTTAGTACCTTAAATGGGATGGGAAAGGGTTGATATGGATATCATGAACGTTGCACTAATAAAATGTGTAGCGCCTCTCTTGAGGAGTGATTACCGTGTATTGCATTGATGTTATCCATATTATAAATAAACCGAGGACCCCTTTCCCCTTTATTTGAAAACTATATTCTTTTAAATCTTCTTTCAATTGTTCTTCCTTATCATGTGTTTAAATCCCCTAATATTGGAGCCTTATCTGTTTGTGTGTCAATTGCACCTCAAGTTTAGAATAACTGTCTGGCTTGGAACCACACTAGTGGATCTTGATGGGTGCCTAACACCTTCTCCTTGGGATAATTTCAAGCCCTTACCCTATATTTGGTTATGCAAGCAAACTTAGAATTGAATATCTTTTGGTAATGCACCTTAACTCATCAGGTGGCGACTGTTCAAATGTAAAAAACCAGTACCCAATAGGAACGAGTTGTCCCTCCAAATGTCACAAACCTAATTTTCACGGAGGAAAAAGGGGCGCGACAGAGGGAAGACATTTTAGAGTCATTTCAAGTCTCAAGTCAGTAGTAGGCACCCACCTGGAGAAAGAGATAAGTCATTTCATAATTCAATTCAAGTTAGAAGTAGCAAAAACTTGTGGCAAGAATGCGAGTCAACAATCCGAGGTGATCAATAGAAGTAGTCTTAATCTAGAAAAAAAAAGAGAATAAAAAGAAGTGAATCCAAAATGCAGAAGCAGAAAAAAATGTGAACTGCTCAAGGAGACATGGTTGATGTCACGAGCTCTACATGTCAGGTCTTGATCCGAAAAAGTAGAAGAAGAATGAACTAGCACCTGCAACTAGATAGCGTCAAGGTTCAAATCTAAAGTCTGGATGAAGAACCATTCAAGACTCAAGATCAAGCTCCAGAAGACTTATAGATAGGAATTTTATAACTAATAGTTGACAAGCTTAGTTAGTCTTTTTCATTTTTTGATTTTGATGTAATAACAGGACAACAAACCGGAACCTCGACGGAATGGTATCTTGATCGGCACTCCACCTCGGTATACTCTATCATCTAACTCACCTCTAAACTACACGTGGCATATTTCCTTAATAGCCAAGGATATGTATGAAGCTCAGATACCAGAGTTCGATCACATCCCCCTTCCTCGTAGTTTTTGGTCTCTATAATTAAGGGTCTGGTCAAAAAACTTGTCTAGTCATTCTTTATCTGAAAATACTTCGTATTTCCCGTCAAAAAGAGGTAGCTGTACACATGTGATTTTTGACCCTCCCCAAAATTTTACTTAATTTAGCTTTTAGATGTTTAATTTAGGCATACTATCGCTGTTTTACCTAGTTTTAACTTTTGTTTTACTTTATTTTGACATAAATATTAAAATTACAAAAATATTTTCTTTTATTTAGGTAATTGACATTTTATCTTTTTACTTTTAGTTTATCTATCTTTCATAAAATTTAAAAATATAAAAAAATAGTTTAACTTTGTTTTGAAGGATATTAGTGTTTTGGTAGTAATATTATTTTGATTTTGCTATTATTTTTATCCAATTATCCTATTTTTAGTATAGTCTTTGGAAAAAATAATTTTGTTTTAATTCCATTTCAGTTAAAGTCAATTGTCAATTATATTTTTATTATCTGTGATACTTTTATTTTATCCTCGAAATTTTGGGCCAATTTTGTGTCTTGATATGTCAATTTTTAAGCCTATTTTTGGAATTTTCCCTTAGCCCAAATTCATAACCAATTAAAACCCTTGCAACATCCCTTCATCTTCGGCGTCCACACAAAAAGAAACCAATGAGAAGACTTCAGCCTTTTTCTCCATGGATTGAAGCATAAGATCCCTTCTTCTTGAACCATAAACAACCAAGACCTTTCCTCAACAAAGAAACAACAACCATCTTCATCTACAAGACAACGACCACCCTCAACAAGACGAACATCCTTCCAACGACCACTAGCCTCCGCCGCTCCAACCATCATCCACCCCCCTCACCACCAACGACACAACCTTAACTCACCACCAGGCGACCATAACCACCAACAGCCCAACGCCGGACATACAGACCCTAGCGGTGGAATAGGTGACCCCATCTCCCATTGCTGGAACCAACCTACCCGTTCCTCCTCTGTCTTGGAGCAGCAGAACAGTAGCCGCACCTGTGAGCACGTGATTTTTGACCCAAGAAAATTATTTAAAAAATATATGCAAAAAATAATTTTTGTGTGGAAACTTGTTGATAATTGTGTGGAAATACCATGATTTATTTTTATTTTTGGAAAATAACGCAAAGAAAATCAAAAGAAAATACCATTTTTCGTATTAATTAGAAAATACCAAAAATAGAAATTAATTACTCTTTAATTTTAGAAAAAAAATCAGAAAATTAAAAAAAAAATACAAAAAAATAATAAATACAGGAGAAATACAAAAATACAGAAAAGAAAATAAATAAAAAAATATATAATACAAAAAATATCAAGAAAATACAATGTATAAATACAAAATGCAATATACAACAAGATTGGACCTTAAAAAATCGGGCAATACAATGGCCCAAATACACAATACACGGACATGGCCCAAAATTAAAGACCAGTCCGCCTATATATAACCCAAACGACACCGTTTAAATGAGAAAATCTGAGCCGTTAAAATTCTTGATCAAACGGCCAGAGATACAGGTTCTCTTTAAAACCAAACGACGACGTTTAAGTCGTCAAATCCTGGCCGTTCGTTTAAATAATCCAAAGGCCAGGATCGGATCATCACTAATCCAAACGACGTCGTTTTTAGGCTAATTAAATCTGAGCCATTGGTTCATTTGATCCAACGGTCCCAGATCCTCTCAAGTTTTTAAATAGGCAAAACGTTACATTACATTCATTATACACATATCATCGTCTCTAATATCAAAACCCTAGCCGCCCTAAGCTTCTCTCAACGGCCCGCCGGAAACCTACCGGCGGGGAACCCTACTAGTTCAGATCAAGCTACCACGAACACCCCTGAACCACCATGAACTCCTCTATCACCCTGTCATACTAGTTTCTCTCGAAAACCCCTAGGAAACCTCGAATAATCCAAAATATGTCGCCGGAACCCTACTCCGGCGACCACTACTTTTGAACCAGTGTTGGCCATTAACACCATACAACCGTCTCTTCATCCTCTTTAACCCTACCTAGTTAGTTTTCCTCGAATAAGCCTCAAACCCTTCGAATATATAAAAATATGTCGCCGGAACTTCATTCCAACGGATACACTTAACCCAAAAAATTACCCCATCAAACCTTAGCCTCTCTACTATAATCTTTTCACAAAAAGGACTCGAAGAGTCTGTTTGGAAGTCCAACAGCCAAGAAAAGGCTTATGGACTCTTGATGACTGGAAAATCTAGAACAAGAAAGAAAAATGAAGAAAAGAAGGGAAAAATAGAAAGAAAGAAAGGAAAAATACACGAAAAAAAAAAGCTAAGTACCCAAAACCCTAGTGTTTTACTTGTGCTTCTGTTTCTCGACTTCTTCTACTCCTTCTGTGTCTGAATTTTTTTTGAGTGTAAAATGAAATCTGTTGTGTGCTCAAATTCTTCCTACATGAAACCAACTAGGGATTTGCATGATATAGGATATTTTTCTGATTAAGTCATTAGTTAAAGTTGCATGCTTTATATCCGTTTAAGTTTACTTACTTGATAAATCTAATTTTGATTAAGTATTCTGTTAATGAATTCAACCTATATCCAATTTGTCCTCTGAGTTCTGTTAATTGAATGTTTGATCATTATGTGGTTATATCTGTAAGGATGTTTAATACTGGCTATCATTGCAATGCAATTTTTACTTTTGACTTTTCTGAATTTCTGATTAATTAAAGGGTTAACTGGGTAACTAGTCTTAATTTGGCTATGTCTGTAAGATAATCTAATGTTGACTATCTCTGCAACTTAGACTTGTGAGGTTTAATTGACTGTATTCGTAAGACTGCCTAGTAGTGGCTATTTGATAAATCCAGTTCTGATTTCAACTTCTAAATTGACCTAAAGGTTGGTCGGGTAAATAGGAATAAAATACAGGGGTAAAAGGGGAAGGTATAAATGGTATTCTGCAATTAAATAAAAGGGGTAGGGGCATTAAAGGCAAATCTGCCTGGTTCTTATGTAATTAGTCAAACAATAAAGGGTATATTAGGTATACTAAAAGGGTAAATCAGTAGAAATCACTAGCAAGTGAGGGTAATAAAGATATTTAGGCCTAAATAGAATAATATGGAATACACTAGAACCTTCTAGCAAGGGTGCAATTGTATTCACGGCTAAATTACATGGACTAAACTAAAAAATAATTGAAAATTAGAGGGTAGGAAATCTGAATATTAAGTTTGAATTTCCCTCCCAATTTTGCTCTATAAATAGGCCCCTTAGGCCACATTTAAAGGGGTTGGAAAATTAAGTGAGGTTCAGAATATTTGAAATCTGAAAATACACTGAAAATATTGCTACTGTTTCATTGCTGCTGTTCGAGTGATATCTTGGGTTTTCTGTTAAGTCTGATCGCTGTTCTTCATCATTTGTTTGAATTCATAGGATCTTCTACTCTGAAATCGAGTTTATTGCTGTGTTATATTGCACTCATTGCTGTTGATACTTGGATTGCTGCCTATTACTGATCTTCCTGGCCTTCTACTTCCCTAGAACTCATTGTTTCTCTTCTCAATTTGACCAGGTACACCACTGATTTTCAATGATGTAATCAAAGTTCTAGAGAAATAAGAATATACACTAAACTTTGTTGTATTTTAATACTGCTTCATTTATAGTGAGAAGTACTTAGAAATCATGTAATTTGTTAGGATCAAATGTATAATTTGGAGACTGCATGAACTTTGAACTCTGATTTACATTTTAGTAGTTTAGATATTCATGTAGAATAATGCAAAGTTAAAAAATGATCACCTAAATCGTAGGTTCAAAATTGGTTAAAATCTAATTGAGTACTTATAGATTTTCATTTGTTTTTGAAACTAAGAGATTAATATGAAATATTGAAGTACTTTTGTTAGTTAAATCACGAATCAGTAATTGTTAATGAGAAAAACATGAAGTAATTAGATTTACATTTTCGTTTATGATTCTGAGTTGTTAAATCAGTTTTAAAACTCGTGTTAAGTTCAAAAACCTAGTATGAAACACGAATCAAGTATGAATGAAGCAAAATATGTCAACTGAATAGTTAGTTTAGCAATTTTAGAATTAACAAACAAAATCAGATAGTTCTGAACCTGAATGAACACATATCTCTATTAATACCATTAAACTGAGACAATTCGATAGCCAAACATTTATATACGAATAGAAATCGGTGTTAAATTTTAGTTGAGTGCTGAAACTGAAGTGTAATACTCTTGTACATATACAATTAGCTTGGTAAAGAATGTTTAAACCTGTTTAGAACTTGGTTAATAATTTGAACGTAACCAGGCATAAGAAACTAGATTCAATTTGGATAGCTTCTAAGCCCATAAGAATTGATGCTGTAATTATAAATTGGGCCTCCAGTAGCCCTATGTGCTTTGTGCACTCCTTTTAAAAGTAGTCCGAATTCTAGGCCCAAACATGAAGTGGCCTGGATGTGAAGGAAATATACAACAAAACTGCACCATGATTATGTTAATTAAGGAAAAAACAGTGATAGAAAACATAGCACGACCTAGGTTGGACCTCTAAAAATACAATGAGACGAGCCTCGTTATAAGCTAAAGTACACGGGGCCCTCAACCAATTGTTATAAAACACATAGATTTGGAAGGACCGTTTAGCGAATTTCATGGTCTTTCCCAAAGTTAATAAGACATAGATATTTTAGGCGAGATTTTAACATACATTCTCAAGTATGGGTGTACATTTATGTGACCAAAATCTTACTCTCAACGAAGTCGAAATGTATTTAAAGCCACATGCGTACTGGTACGGTGTGGTTCAAAAAATGCATTTTCACGACGTTACAATTCTTTTATAATGGATAAAACAGAATATTAATAATGCACATAATTGGGATATATAGAGAAATCAGATAAAAGCAAATACAACAGTTGAGCGACCGTGCTAGA